>CATIWR010591471.1:0-11837 GCA_949677035.1 Omphalea diandra
ACCAAACCTACCGTAAAGGTCGGTAACATCAAAAGGTGAGTAGAAACAATAATTGGATTCAATCTGTGTGAGTAAAAATCATAATTGGATTCAATGGGTGTATGTGATAATTGTATGATATGATTATGCTCTATTACATGTATATATGATTGAATTGTTACATGCTACATGAAAATATAAGTCAAGTGAGAATAATTGAATTGTTACATGTTACATGAGAATAATATGATTATGTTCTATTACATATATATATATATATATATATATATATATATATATATATATATATATATATATATATAGGATTGAATTTTTACAAGTTACATGGGAATACAGGCCAAGTAAGAATCAAATGCTCTTAACGATTACTAAGCAAATCATTTGTGAATAAGCACTTGCACATGGAACTAAAAGGGCATTGTGATCGACTTGTCAAACACTTGCAAATGAAGTACAGAAAGATTGACCAATAGGTCCCAAATCATATGTTACATGAATCACATGAATATCTTGGGACCAATGTTTGCCTTGTACGGTCACGACAAAAACAAAGCTATTGCATTTGCACTTGCATAGTCAATTGTTATACTTGCAATGTATTTTGATGATATTTGATTATGGATTATGCCATGAGGATTTGATTATTGTTTTTATTCATTGAGTCGTGACTCACCAAATCATAATTATTTTTCAAATACTAAAGCATAGAGTTTGGACATTTTGGTGCATAAATTCTTGCATAAAGACACATGAAACACAGGTCGTCGACTGAATTCCAACTTTCTCTCCTTACGTCATGTACATACATTTGATAAGAACTAGTTATGGTCACTGGTCCTGACATTAGTTAACACATGTGTACATTAAATACATATGGGATTATATATGTATGATGAATAAATCTTAATGTGTATGCATTTCTGAACATGAAATGCCATGATTTGCAACTAGAGACGATAGTTACAATTGGTGGTGTCAGAGGATTCAAGCACACGCAGGGCAGACATGCAAATCCCGGTGTGTATGACATCGCGGGGCAGGCGGGCAAATCCCAGATGTTGAGTGCTCTGATAGGTACCAGCTGTAGCCATGTTGTGACGTTACAATTTGTGGTATCGAAGCTGATTTACAAATGAGAACAATGGATGTCATAGTTATTGGTTTGACAAATGAATTTAGATGTTACACTTTTGGTATCAGAGAGGGCTCAAGCATACGGAGGGCAGACGTGCAAATCCCGGTGTCTATGACATCGCGGGGCCGACGGGCAAATCCTGGATGTTGAGTGCTCTGATAGGTACTGATTGTAGCATTACAGATTGTGGAACAAAAACTGGTATCAGAGCAACATGATTTGTAAACATAAGTGGTCATTACATTCATTGGTATCAAAGCAAATATGAATACGGTCGTTACAGGTAATGCTTTCAACTATGGCTAAATTTTGAAGGTTTTCTTCAATGGAAAGGTTAAAGGCATTTGTTTGAATAGAGTTAATATAAAAGCTACTCATAAAATGTTCATGTCCATGCACAGTTCCATCAGGAGAGACATCACATAAGTAAACAAATTTGAAATTTATTAACTTATTCAGAAATACATCATCGTCCTTAAATATCTTAGAAGACATAACATCAGGGACATTCTCAATAAAAAATATCCTTAATAATGCTCTCAACTAAAGTTGTAAAATCAGAGTGGTTGACATCTGGTTTTGTCTTTGATGTCTCTTTTTCCTCTAATTCAGGTGCAGCTAAAACCTCCATTCCACTCTCTCCAGTGGTAACAATATTCTTCTCTTTCTTGTTGACTTTTTCAGTGCCAAGAGTTTTTTTTTTTTCGACTCTTTCTCAGACTTTAGTTTCAATGAGGCCATCCCAAAGTCAAACACATTAGCAAAGATCTCAAACCTTGGAACATACTTCCTAGCGACAAGTACTAGTTTGGGAGATTTATCATATTGAAACTTTTTATCCCCTTCGTAAAAGAAATTTGATAGTGCCCTTTTGCCCTCCTTCTTTACTAGTGTTTCTCGATTCACAAGTTCGTAACCAAAACCATGCATTGTCATCTATCCCTAAAATTCAATAAATTATGGTAGATCATTTCCTTTCTTTCCTAAACCAATCCCTGAAAAAAAAAAAGAAAAAAAGACATCTTTTTCATCATACAAGCCATATGAGGATCTATCCAATCTTTATAAATTCTAGCCACCTGAAAACCTCATAAATAAGGAACTAAAATGCTTAGGGCTACCACAACATCATTGGTTTCAACACATATTATCACAACCCCATCCTCTATCAAGAACTTTACCTTTTGTTGCAAGGTAGATGATACTCCTCCAAGTGTATGAAACTAAAGGCTTTCTAAGAGCAAAACAAAGTTCATCGGTATATCAATCAACATGAAATCCACCTCTAACTGAATAGGGTCTATCTTCACCATTATTTTGAAAATTCTAGCCATAAGCCTCTTACTATTGTCATAAGCTCAAATGATAACATTTGAAGCCTCTAAATCAAACATATCTATGCCAAACTTAGGCAACACCTATAATGGACAAACATTAATACCTGACCTATCATCCACCATTACATATGAAGCTCATTTTCCCTTTATCTCCACCTTAATAAATAAAGCTTTATTATGATTTCTCCTTTTGGGTGGTAGATCAGCATCAATGATGATAATCTCATTTTTATCATCATTTATCAAGTAAGCCACATCCTCAAGTGATGCCATGGTATAGATAGTCAAATTAGAGAGTGCCTCAACCATTGCTTCCTTATACTTCTTGTAGAAAGCTAGCAAGTCCCACACATTAACTTGGTTTTGAGTTCTCTTTAATTGTTTCACTACCACATCCTCACTCTCATCTTTTTTCCTATTCCCTTTATCATTGTCGTTTGTTTGTCTCTCTCTCTCTTTTTCTTTTTTCACTCTCTCTCCCATAGTATTTCCCACTTTGATTTACCTCACTCACCCTTTCTCCTTCGGTATTACTGACATCCTCCCAAATATCAACTTTCACTTTTTCTTCCTCCTTATCAAAATTTTCTCACACATTCAACATCATCAGTCACAACTCCTCACTCTCATTTTTCCTCTCACTCTCCTCCCTTCTTGACTCCTCATTTCTCCCTTGTTCACTCCTCTAATGGACACCATAAAAATTGCCTCATTCAAGACTAAGTCAATCATCAGTAAATTATGAGGTGGGGGGGACCTTATTCTAGCTAAGCAAAGGGTTATTGCATGTGCTAGTTTGGCTTACTTCAAGATTAATAATCTTGCCTAATTCAATTAAATCTTAAATCTCATATCAAAGATGAATACATTGATATGTGCGATGCGTTGTTGTCTGGTGAAAGGCATAATATGTATTCAAGTTATGATTCTTAGGGAGTGGATTTGACAAAGGTTTAGAATCCAAAGCATGTAACCCTCCTGTCTTTTTCAATTTCTCAAAGGCTCTAGACAATGGCATCCCTATCTCAAAGAACTTTTGAGGTTGCCTAACAACATTCATGTCAACAGTCTCTTGTCATTCTAATTGTGGTTGGTGACTAACTTTGTCCTCCTTGTACCATTTTTTGTAATTTTATTGATATCTTACTCGACCTTTTCTACCTGCATACCTGAATCTAACACATCCTCAAAATTTTAAAGAAGCAAAAATCTAAGTCGATTGTTGATTGGAGGCTAAGCACCCTTCATAAACATTCTAACTTGATCCCTCTCATTAGGTTGATTTTTCATTTGTCCTGTCAGCTCCTTCCACCTCTTAAGGTAATTAAAGAATGACTCATTAGATTTGTGTTTAGCGGCCTCAAGGTCCTTTTAGAGTCACATCCATCTGCATATTATATAAGTAATGGCTTTTCAAAGCCTTGACCAACTCCTTCAAGTTCTCATGGACTATCTTCGATTGGTCATGGTACCACTTCACTAGGCATCCTTCCAAAGACAAACCAAAGTATTTAACAATCAACATAAGAGAAAACCAATAACCTTTATGGTTGTGACATATTGTTTCAAATGAATTGTGGGATCCTAAGACTTATTAAACCGAACCAAGTCTAACATTTTAAACTTTGGGGGAAGTTCTACCCCATCGGATAAAAACATGTCATCTAAGTCTTCATCTTCACCCATCCCATTGGATTCTAATAGTTTTTGGAGTTTACCCATCCATTTTATCATCTCAGCCATTACCTCTTGGCCATCAGTGGAAACCTTAGCGATCTTTCAAACCTTTTTTTTTTTGTGGTTGCCTTTTGACATTGATAGTCCTTCATGTTAAAAAAAGTAATCATCATGTATCTATATGGTAGGTACTTAAGGTGAGGTAGTTGGGTTTGGTGAGGGATATGGTGTAGGTTGAGGTGGTGGAATGGGTATTATTTGGTTTTATGGTGTGGTGTCATCTTGTGGGATATTTTGAGTTGAGAAGGTGGACATATTTGGGCGTGGAGGTACTAGTGGTTTGGGATGAGCTTATGACTTCCCTTTGCCACCATTTTCTAGGAGATCAATCCTCCTATTCACAATTCCAATTATTTCCCCCATCTATCTAATCATGGACTCTATCATTTTCTGCATTTCTTCCTTTATTTAGTTCAAAGCATTAGATTGTTCGTTGGTATTGGCCATGGTTAATCTAAAGTTTTGTTCAAAGCTTTCCTTGAGATTCCTTCGAGTTAGCCTCTTCCTTTTTCGCCCCCCACATTAAAGACAATTTAAGATTTATGATGGTTGCAAAATGAAGGAGTTAGGATATGATGCATGTACGCATGTACAAATGCACAAAGTTGAGTTGGAATGGCAAAAGTAAACATATGCAAACCTTCCTCCTTTATATCACCCACACATATTGGTTTTGAGGCTTTTTCCTAGGACATTTGGTCAATTTAGCCACTATTAGGGGGCAACCAAATTCGCATATTAAGTCTCTCATGTTGATAACTATCCATAATGGCAAACCTTTAAATTTGAAGAATATAATTAATATTAAAGACACACATTTCCCAATAAGGGCACAGATTTTTCGCACTAGTGTATTCAAGACATAAATCATATCTTTGAATTTTTCAGTTCAAATCATTCATAAATAGCACATAAGTCAAGGATTATCCTATCTATAGATCTATGGCAACTACATGGGCTTTAGCCAGGTTTTGCTAATAAAGATGGCTCTAGCAAGCTAAGGTCGAGGCAACCCTTTTGATATACCTAAAGGTATAAGGTTTGCGAGTGGTATTTCTCATGGGTGTTCACTTAAGAATGAGTGAAACTTAGGTATCACACCAATACTAGTATCGAGTAATTAGGGCAGTTTGTGTGAATGGTGTGTGTAGTGAATGCAAAAATGCAACATAATTAATATGGAAAAAATATAAAAATCAAAGATACTATACAAAATCAACTTCTCTATCTCCAATGGAATCGCCACTGTGAGTGGGGCGTTCATCCCGCTTGATGAACAGTTGTCGCGAGACAATACAATGGAATACCTCATTAAATGAGGATTTTGTAACTACCATTATGTACGGGCGTCAAGGACTTGAGTATGTGGGACAACACATTAGTGAAGCCCGGAAAAAATATCAAAGTTGCCACCCAGTGTGATTGGGACCAACCATCCCTTCAAAATTAGGTTTGGAAGTTGGGTACGATCTGAGAAACGTGTTAGGAACCTCAGGCTACTTGGACATTGGTCCAACATCCACTCAATTGTCCGTGTTTTTTTTTATAAATTGTTCATATTAATTATTTATCATTTTTATTATTACCAATTTCACACACACAATTAATATAGGTATTACAAGATAAATAATAAATATGATGCAAATATGTATGCAGTAGTAGTAAAATAACTAATTAATTTTATAGGTCAAATGAGAACAGAAAATTTACAAAAAATACATCCAAAATTAATAAAATAAAAATAAAAATAAGGAATGAACAAGGCAAAATAAGTGTATCCTACAATACAAAGGTTAGTTTCCAAATGTCATAATTAGATAAAAGAATAAAAATAAAAATAGCAATTATAAGAATAACAACAATATTTATTAAAATAAATAATATTTAGTTAACTTATTAATAGAATAATTAACAACAATATACCAAAATGCAATATGAAAATGACCACAATATATTTGATGTTAAAAAAATAATGAAACATTTAACTAATTCATGAAAAATAATATTAAAAGAATACTAACACAAAAATAATGATAATATATCAAAATAATAAAAAAATGCGATTAAGCACAACATAGTAAAAATGCAACACCAAAACAACTAAAATATTAAAAAGAGGAAGACATTTAGCTAGTTCACATAAAAAGTGAATATAAACAATAACTAAACTTCAAATATTGAATATTTCTCTTAAATTTTTTTTTCATTCTTTTTTTTCTCTCCATTTCTTTCCGTCTCTCTATTTTCTATTACTGAAAGAAAAACCAAATTTTGCAACCCCGCCCCCAATTTTGGGGCTGCACCTCTCCTATTTATTGGAGATTGAGAGTGGGCTCTCATCCCCTCCGTGGGGCCTCAGTGGCCATGTGAGCTGCATCATCTTTTTTTTTTTTTTTAACTTTTGATTTTCTTTTTCTTTTTTCATTTCTTTTTTTTCTTTTTTTCATTATTTTTTTCTTTGTATACAAATTTAAATGTATACTCAAACCTTCACGAATTTAGATTTTAGATTTAAGAAAGATTTAAAAATGAAGAAATAAAAATTCTATCCACTCTTTATAATTGATTTATCACACTTATTTTTTTACCTCAATTTTGATTGGTTATTATCATCGGATCAAAATTTTTCCAGACCCAAAATGCATTATCTAGGCAAATATTTGCATATGGGAATCTAATAACTACCTTGGAGGTTTTCTTTCCGCTATTTTGATTGCTTTGTCCTGATGTGGCTTGCCCACCACCATGAATTAGGCAACCTGTATTTTCCTTTCTTGAATTGTAAGAAATAATGCAGACAAATGCCTCCAACCTTTTGCCAACTTCTAAAGCCTATGCGTCCTAATCCTACCATCCTAACTCGCTTCCCTCCTAGCTTCAATTAAAACATCATCCATATACACCGTTATGATATTAATCTAATGATTGAGTGCGTCTGTCTGATTATACAAGATATTAGGAATTCAATTTCTAATAAAATCTTTCTTTAAATATTTTTTGACGTGTCAAAAGAAAAACAAAATATATCATTCAAATGTATAGAAGGAAATGAAAGTAACCTTATAAGCTAAAGGATAATCTCTTTTCTTGGCCCAAAAGCCCTGCCTCACATATCAATCTACAGTAGAAATTATTTGCAAAACATTAATCAGCAACGCTTTTGTTGGATGCACACCATCATCTACACATTCCTAGCATTGGTTACTGAGATTCCGCATTGGCAGCAGGCCTTCAAGTCAATATGGTTAGTTTCAGCACTGGCGGTGACAACCAGCATACTAGATGGAAGTAGCTGAAGCAATTCATCCGTGACGGGAGCGACATTGAAGCAGAGAATGGTTTGGATTGCATTTGCATGTTTGGTCAAGAAATGGCCAAGAGGGAAAGGTGATTCCCATGCTTTCAATAATTGGTATTTGTTTGACAAAAATTGATGCTTACCAAGAACAATCTCACCTAGAACAATCATCACTGGTGGTAGTTTATGGTGATGAAAATTGAATGGTAAAAACTACTCCTTTTTAGCAAATTCAATCACCTGGTCTCTTCCACACCGAAGCTTAACATACACCACCACACCAAACCTATAACCTTTTTTTTCACCATAAACCCAACTTCTGTAAAACCATAGTCAATAATTGCAAGATCATTTCACTTAAAAGAATCAGTTTTCCATTCAATCCAACAAATCAAACCCTAACTTAATAATGAGATTCATTATATTTTAATATTTATTTTCATTTCAATTTTAAGATTAATACATATATATTTGTGTATAAATCAAAGAAAGGATATTTTTTTAATATTAAAATTATATTAATAAACTTCACTTTTTTAAAAGACTAATTAAGGAAATTAATTAAGAAAACTATAAAGCTTGAAAATTTGTTCGTTCTACTTTTAGTACCATGATGAATGAATTCAACAAATATGCCATGTATCTAAAGTTCAATTAAAAAGGTGCACTTGTGAATGAACCTCACACATCATTGTTTATGTTGGTTGTTATAGCTAGTAGAAGGGTGGAAGGAAAATGATGTATAAACCTAATATCTAATTAGCTACATCACATTCCACAATTGATATCGAACTGAATATGTGGATCAAAATAAAAAGTGACTTAGCGATCAAAATACCTTGATAACTAGAGAGGTATTTAAAAGACGGTTCTTATATCGTGGACCCCGAACTATGTAGCATTGTGGTCCTTATGCACTACCACACTTGTAAATATAATGAATATTTTAGAGTCAATTAATGAACAATTCTAAATGATGAATATTTTAAATTTAAATAATTAATACTATTTTATTTTTCTTGATAATTATTTATTTGATATTAATGATATAATCAAAATTGGTATTATGTATATCATATGATGAACATTAAGTATAAATATGATGAACATTTTTAATGCAATTACAATATCTGATTGATGAACATTGTGTTAATGAATTAAATATGATGAACATAAATATTATAGTCGATGAACATTTATATAATAATTAATAACATAAAACTATAGAAGATGATTATTATGCAAGCAGATAATGAACATTCAAATATTCATCAATGAATAAAAAACTTAATGAAAGAAGATTATATGTTTTTAATGAACAAATTAATTTATATAGAATATTACATAAAAATAATAAACAAGAAAATTAAAGATGACGAATATTGTGGTTATAGATAATAAACATCCAAGTACTAAGTAATGAACATTAAGTTTTATGAAATAAGGTTTTATGTTTTTAATAGACAAATTAATTCATGGACAAGTAATAAACATTTCGATACTAATTAATGGAAATGAAGCTTCCTAATATACTTGGTCCAATAGAACTCAAAATCAGCCTCTGTGTCAGTGTATTTCAAAATAGAATAAAAAAATTAAAGATATCAAAAGCAACAAAAACATGCATTGCATCATTAATATCAGATAAAAAAATCTCATGAAAAATAAAATAGTGTTCATTATTTAAATAAAAAATGTTCGTCATCCAGAATTGTTTATTAGTTTATTCTAAAATGTTCATTATATTTGCATGTGTCGTAGGCATGTAGACTACGATATTACATAGTTCGGGGTCCATGATATAATTTACCTATAAAAGGATTATTTGATTCCTATGAGAGGCTAGCCTACTTATGATGCACTTTGGGTGTTTTTGCTTTTTGAATGGCTTGAATGACTATGTTTCAAGTCAAACCCAAAAATGTATATATTTATAAAATATTAATTCACTTTAGTTTCATTCAAAATTTTATTAATTTCAATTTCATATTCTTCATATGATGTTAATTAAATTGAGATAAATAATAATAATAATAATAATAATAATAACAACAACAACAATGATGATGATTATGATCATAATAATAATAATGATAATAATAATAATAATAATATGGTATGTACCCTGCCAAGTAAGCACTCATACATTACAAAGGCTAGTAAGCTTACATATGAGCCATTAATAGATTTATAAGTTTACACACCAATAATAGCTGGTAATTTTATGACACCATCAATCATACTTAGCATATTTTTAGCAAAAATACTCAGCTCAATATCTTAATACTAGCCTTTTTAATGTCATCTCTTAGATTTGTATTGTTATATTAGTCTAAACAATATATTAGTTTGGGTGATCTGCTATCATTTTAATTTCATTATTAGGTTTCTTTATTAGCATTTCTCAAATAATTAAGACATTCAATAAGATATATAAAGAAATGCATAAATAATAAAAAAGTTAATCTTTATTACTTAGAAAATTTTTTACAATGAAAGGGTAGGTTATAGATTACATTAGTACTATTTTATTCTCTAGTCTTATCCCTTTGTTCACTCTCTTCCTCATACTCTTTAGGTAATATGTTGCCTACATAATCAAAATTCAATTCAAGATGCACCCTAGCCAGCTCATGCCTTATTTTCACATTATAGCTAAAACGGATCCTAGCCATTTCTTTATTTACAAAGGGTCAAGCATCTTGCTCTTTTCACTTCTACAATGCCACCTCTTGGTTGAGCTTGACCACTCTTTCTTACAGCTTCTTCTCTATGTTGGTTAGCTCGGTAACCTTTCCTTTGCTCCACCTTTAGTGCATCTTGATCTGCACTTAGAAGCTTCACCTTTTTATTCCACTTGGTTTAGGGGGTTTGATCATCTGTTATTAATAAAGACAAGCTTTCTTGTGTCTTTTTTTTTTATATTTTTATCTCTATCTTAACCATATTTTCAAACCTCATTATCATCCACCTTTAATTGTTTGCTTAGAATGGATTAAACTGGGATAACCTGTCAAGACATATTTTTTTAATCACTTTGGTACCTTTAACCTTATATAAAACTTAATTGATACCTTTTCAGGCTAAATGATCTAGCTTGAGCTGATAATGGCCACATTTATAGCTTATTTAGTTGCCACATGTAACCAGTCATCTCGCATAATATGTCTAATGTCTTGTATACTAAATAATTGTTCAAAGAGACTCCACCATATAGCCTTTCGAATCTACACAATAGTTCAAATTCCTCAAAAGAATGAATAGCTTGTTGTCTAAACTCATTTCAATGGCATTCATTTAGGCTTCTTTACTCATTAGTACCATTTCTAACTCAACTTTTATCCTTTTTTTTTTCATGATGATTCATTTCAAGAGTTTCCTTCCACTTTTAGGCCTCGATTCATATCCTACCATCTTTTAAGTACTACATTTTTCCTTGCCACTTTTTTAGAATGGCCCTTCGACACTTTTGCTGACCTTTTGTCTAGTTTGGGATGTTTGCTTCCTCTTTGTCATCTCTTTTTTAATGGTCTTCAAGTCTATGTCTACAAAATACAAAGGCATTAATACACATTAGTCTATAATATAGAAAATATGAGCCAATCAAATACCTAATAATTGTCTGATTAGATAGTATTTTTCTATAAACGTTTTATAAGATCTATAAGATCTTTTCCTTTAACTTTGAGCACCTTTGCTATTTTGTTCTTCTTCAGACACTGCAATCACCACTTCCTAATCCTCTTTTCTCATACACGTTGTGGGAAACTTTATTTCATCCATGCATGTATGTCACTATAAAGAATTTTTGCTTTAGCTTCTTAATGGATAAGGGATAGTGGTTGAAGAAGCCTATGCCGGGTCTTGCAGTTATGTGGCAATGATATTTTCTCATTAGGTGCATGATGGTATACACTTACTTTATCATACCTATAATTATGGTCTTCTTTTTCATTTGCATATTAGCATTGATATTGTGATATTTGCGGCTTGAATACTCTTACACAAAGTCTAACAATGGTAAGCTATTGCCTGCTTTAAATCTTCTTTATGTAGCATAAATTGATTTGACTATGATGGAGAGCGCACCTTTATTTCTAGCCTTAGCAATCCATGCAAGACCATGCTTGCTTCGACCAACCTATAAGCCCAACCAAAGAAACCCTAAAAAAAACAAAAGGAAAAAAAAAAAAAACCTCTCTAGTGTATGTGTCTATAAATATATATATATATATATATATATATATATATATATATATATATATATATATATATATATATATATATATATATAATATAGTCACACTAAAATAAAAATAAAAATAGATAT
>CATIWR010591477.1:0-24688 GCA_949677035.1 Omphalea diandra
TTGTGTGGCAATGACAAAATAGCTTGTATGGCAATGATATAATAGCATGTGTGGCAATAAAATATAATAGCTTATATGGCAATAAAATATAATAGCAAGTGTGCCAATAACCTTTGGCAGCCTATGTGGTATTTGAGAGGAAAAACTCTTTAATTGGTACATGGATATAATGGTGAGTTATTTATGTTTAAATGTTGTTATGTTATTTGTGCAATAACCTATGATAGCCTATGTGGCATTTAAGAGGAAAGACTCTTTATTTCGTACATGGATATGATGGTTAGTTATTTATGTTTAATTGTTGTTATGTTATTTGTGCAATAACCTTTGATAGCCTATGTGGCATTTAAGAGGAAAGACTCTTTATTTTGTACATGGATATGATGGTGAGTTATTTATGTTTAAATGTTGTTATGTTATTTGTGCAATAACCTTTAATAGCCTATGTGACATTTAAAAGGAAAAACTTTTTATTTCGTACATGGATATGATGATGAGTTATTTATGTTCAAATATTGTTATGTTATTTGAGATTGAAGTATCGTTATGCATTTACTTATTGAGTATGCAAACTCACTTTTTTCTATGAAATCTTATTTCTGAAAGAGTAGACTAAAAATTACATCCAGTATACTTTTCTAAGTCACTGTCTAGCATTGTAAGAGAGGTTAAACCAGTATGCAGTCAATAAATATTTTAGTTTGTTTATTCATGTATGTTTTGTTGTAAAAAGTTACTAAGTGGTGAACAAGAGAGATAGTGAAAAAAAATTAATCAGGTCTTTTAAATGACATTGGATAGACTTAGAGAGAAAATTAAATGATTATTAATTAGGGTGTCGCAAATAGTGTGCCAGATGAGAGAAAACAAAATGGAATGGCTAAAGTAAAAGAGAAAAAAATGAAAGGGGAAATTAGATTTAGCTTGGGAATTAGGTTTAGGAACTAACTAATGTAGTTGTTATTTAATGATTAACTAAAACTAAATTGTAGTAGTTAAATAATGATTGCATACCTTTGTAGTAGCTAATGAATATCACTAAAAACTTTAGCTCATAATTAGCTGCTACAAAAAGTAGTATTTAAGATCTTAGCCACTAACAAATAGGTAATAGATAAGTATAGATGTGGGCCTCTTATTTGGCTTTTATATATGATGTAGTCCTAAATAAAGACAAAATAGCTACTGCATGTGATGTAAACACTAAATAGTGACTAAATAGCTACTACACCTAGTAGCTAACAGTTAGCACCATTTTTTGGTAGAATATTTAATGACTAATTAGTCGTTAATCATCTTTCTTTTTAATTTGGTCACTATTTAGTCATAAATTAGTAGCTAAATAGCTATTGACATAGGTAGTAGCTATTTTTATATTATCTTATAGTCATTTTTTTTCTCAATTTGCATTTTTAAGACGTAGATAGCGATCGCGACTTATATGTAACTGCTGCATAATAACTCTTCAACATTCAAATGGTGCAAGCATGCATTTAATGCATTTCTAGCCATTTTCTAACCATTTCATGCACGTTTTCTACCTATTTAAAACCCTTAACACCTCTTCATTCACTATTTAAATCCTTCCTCGTCAAACATCATCTACTCTTTTGATCTTTTTTACCTCTTCTTCATGGGCCCAAGGAAGTCTACAGTAGCTGAAAAAGGAAAGTGCATAGTTTAAACCTCCTTCCCTCCTCCACGACCTACTATTCAACTTCACCTAACGAGAGGAGTAACTGAGGAAGAAAAATAAAGGTATAAGGCCAACTAAAAATGGATTATTCAAGCTAATAAAATCCCCTCAAAATTTCTCCTCACCATCTTTAGCCTTGAAGGAGAGATAAAGGCTTTCTCTTTAACTTGAGATCAATCAAGTTTATCTTTTGAAAAGAGCCTGGCTATGATGAAGTGGTAAGAGAGTTTTATGCACCATGCAAATAAGCAAGAAGTCAACCTATAATGCAAGTATATATGGATTAACCTTTAGGTGCTTTAGCGAATAATACTTTACTTATCTCTAAATTTGCTTTATCTTTAATTTTCAAATTTGTTCCTTTTAACCTCTCCTCCCTTCACATCATTTTTTCTGACTTTTGGAAAGAGATTTCTATTGAAAAGAAAATTGACCTAAAAAAATCCATTGCCAAAGAATCAAAACCTTCCTATTTGGTTTATTCCTTACATCATCACCTTCTCAATCAATGATAAGGGTGATAGCAATGAAAAAGTCTCCCAAAAAGATTTTTATTTTCTTTATTGTCTTTTAAAAAATAAGCTCATCCAAAGTGGGCATTTCTTTATTGATTAATTGGCTCACATGAGCCTTAAATAAAATGTTAATTCCATTTTCCTTATGATGTTACAACCATTTATAGGTTTATAGGGTCACTTACCCTTAAAATTAAAGCCAATCTCACCCCAACATACATTCTTAATAAATAAAAAAATTCATTGACCTCACCTACCTTATGAATGCCAAAGCAATAAGGGCCAACTCATATGTATATTTTCTAGCTGCACAAGGTGCAAAGCATCAAGAGGCTTGGCAAGCCTCCAAACAGAAAAGGTTAGTCATTGAGGAAGAAAGAGATGTTATTCAAGAAGAAGAACCCTAAAGAGAAAGCAAGGTAAAGACAAGAACATTTACTTCTTCTAAGCCTTCTTCTTTTAGATCTTCATTAGACAGGGTTTCCAAGATGTTAAAGAAAGTCTTTAAAAGACAAAATTCTCCACTATCTTTTGGGGGCTTTATTAAAATCCAAGAGAAGCTTGGTATTCACAATCCTTGTCACCCACCTAATTTTGTGTTTTCTAAGAAAGAGGAGGAAGAAGAAGAAAAAACACAACCACCACTAACCACAAATGACAAAAAAGAAAAAGTCGAAAATAGTGAGGATGAAGATGAAGATGAATTTAAAGGTGATATCTTATTAGATTTCTAGATCTTTTCTATTTTTCCTTTTTCATCTATATATTTATGATTTTTATCTCATATTTTATGTTTTCCAATCTTTAGGCCCTTCATGATGTGATCAATTATTTATAATAATCAAACTCTTTGTGATTTTCATTATTTATTAATGAAATAAATCAAACTATGATTCTTCATTGAGATTGATGTCGTGCCTCTCTATTTTTCTCCATTCTCTCTCTCTTTCCCCCTCTTTTTGATCTTACCAAAGGGGGAGAGATTTTATAATATGCAAAATTCATATATGTTCACTGATTAATTAAAAGGCTAAGAAGGAGTCTGGTTTAAAGGGGAGCAATATCTTTTAAATTCAAACTTAGTCAAACTTTTACTTATACTTTAAATCACTTCACACTCAATTAATATTGACCTCCAAATACTTAACATGTTCAAGATTATGCATGATAAACCTTTATCTTTTTCATATTCAATCTAGATTGTCAAAATCAAAAAGAGGGAGATTATTGGACTAGGTTGGTCAAATTTAAGTGAAAGCTCTTTTTGATCTTGACAATATATATTTAAAAGTTTTAATATCATTTATAAGTATTATGTATGCAAAAATTAAGTTAGAAACTCATTGAAAGTTGAAAGGATGTGATTGAAAGCTAAATGTTCAAAGTGTCAAAACAATCTCTTAAATTGCAATCGAGATATGAGGTTTACGATTGTTATCTCAAGAAAAATTATGAACAAAAGCTCCAGTCCATTTCGTGATGCCTATTGCAACTTAAGTTGCTACCGCAATCTTCAAATGAACAAAGATAGACCCCAAATGACCAACCAAGCAAGTCACATGTCAAGATAACCATTTGAGGTTCAAATTTTATAAGAGTAACATCTTGGTAGCTATAGCAATCTACCAAAGCTTAGATAATCATAACTCCAGTTGGATTCATGATGAAGGTAACGACTAGACTTTCAAAATCGCAGCATAAAATTTTGATAACTATTAAAGGGTTCCTATTAGCACTGGATTTTCGATTTTAGGATGTAAACTTAATTATGAAAATCACTGAACTTATTCCCTAATATGAAAGGGACAAAGCCAAAGAAAGAGAAACAAAGCCTTGGGAGACCTTAGAAAAACCTAAACCCAAGCCTAAAACCAACCCAAAACCCAAAACCAATCCTGCTCAGAGGGATGTACATCCCACTAAACTGGGATGTACAACCTACCCAAAACAAGGATGTACAACCTACAATTAGGGATGTATAGTCGTCCTTAGGGATGTACAACCCTACCTTAAACCTTAATCCTCAGAACCTTCTAGAATTAGCCTCTCCTCTCCCTTTTAACCCTAAGGTTGTACAGTTTGAAAGGAAAATAGTCCATTCTTGGCTATACAACCCATGTGCAAACCCTAATTCTAGGAGCTTCACCTCTCTTTCTACAATTGGACATATCCATGGCGTAACCATAACCATTTCTAGTCTTATACACCTATCCATTATTTACAAATACCCCCAGTTTTAAGGTGGTAAGGAGGCATTTTGATACCCTAACAAAACTCTACCAAAATCATCTCTTAAACCCCCTAAACACGAAAGACCTAAACCCTAACCTCAACCCATTCATTCAAAGGTATAACTAAGGCTTTGACCTTTTTATTGATGCATTCCCATAGCATATTTAGAGGATATTGGACTTATCATTGTGCTTCTGAGGGTAAAGACACTATAACATACCCAGGACCCCTTTACCCCTTCTTCTTCTCTCCCTTTCTTTCTCATTTTCTATTGTTGAAACCCAAAAAATAAGGGTTATACAACTTTATTGGTAAGCTATACAACCCTCTTCCTAGGTGTACAACCCTTGTTCATAGTTGTACAGCCCAAGTTTCTAGCAATACGATGAAAAATCTTCTTTTCTTTTTTTTGGATTTTCTACTTTTAGGGTATCTTTTGGCATATTTGGTGACTCTAATGACAAAATAGGGAGAATTTTAATGACTTAGGACCCCTATTCACCCAAAGAATGGAGTCTTATTTGTTGTTTAAATTATTTTCATTACCTTTCTATCCAAATGCTTTTATGTTTTTCCTTTTCTTTGGTCTTGAAAATATGTTTTGATTTTGTTTTAGACACTGAAGGGAATGATCAAGTAAGGAACATAAGGTTCTCTTAACCTTAAAAGCCTTCTTGGTGTTAGAGTTCATGTGCTAGTTATGTGAATAGTGTTTTAGTACATTAACTTCTCCTTTTTATTTGGCATCCTAACTTGTGTAATAGTTAGTTATGCCCTGAGTTTTTTTTTAAAAAAACTTTTTATGAACAATATGAGGGAGGGTTAATCAACCTTAAGATCTCATTTAAGGTGAATCTTTAACTTAGGCCATCTAATGTCCTCCAAATGCCTTGCCTTATGTGTTCATCTTTCCTTTTGTTCATCTTTCATGCATTTCCTTTATGTTTTATATTCTGATTTATAATGTTGAAGTGTGATAATTATAGACCTAGATATATGATTAGGAACCTTCAATTTGGAGATATGGTAAGATGGCCACTATGGATCTTGATTGCCTTTTTATGTTTACTTTAAGTTTTCTTCATATGTTTCCCTTTTGATTAATCACTAACTTGCTTCTTCATTTAAGTGTAAGTGATGTTACTTGATTTGTCCTATGAGTTTGGTTTTGATCACTATCACATATTGATTATGGATGTTTATGTGTGTGGATGGATGATGATGCATGCTAAATCCCTATGCTATTTCACATTATCCTTTTCCCCACTATGAATGATTTTGTGTGTATTAATGATTGTTGAATGAAACCTCTCTACCATGATGCATGACCCCTTCCCCTATTTATTGATGATTTAATTTATTCAAGTGGCTCGCGCTTTGATGTATGCTTAGGGGCATTTTTATTGGACTAATCAATAACTTGGCTAAAATATTAAAGGTGAATAAAAGATGCCTGACAGCTGGATCCCAATATCCAGGTGGTTTGAGGGTGTCCAATCCCTTCCCCAAGCTGTACCTAATTTCTAAACTTGATCTATAATAGGGTGAAGATGAAATGAACCTTTTAATTTACTTAGATTAGGTTCAAATTTTGTCTTTCCCAGGTTCTTCTCCTAACCAAAGTTAGGTGGTGACTCCATTTTTCCTAGCTATAGTACCAATATATTATCCTATTTTGGTCCCCTGATGACCACTATTCAGGCTAAGGACTTTGAACATGTGCAAGACCTAAAGGATCCCACGTTAATCCCCTCATGCGCTATTAATAAGGTTTGTATCAAAGTATGGCCCGTCGTCCTCTCAATCCCTCGATGATCAACAAATTGATGGAGTTGTAAGTAAGATTCCACTCATTCAAGCGTAGTCACAAAATTCCAAGGTGCTCATAATTCTAACAACTAGTTCTTTAAAGAACTAATGTCAAACTACTAAGTGTCACTACCTATTAGACACATTTAAAGATCTCAACTACAATTGAGCAAAATCCAGTGTGAACCAATTAAAGAATTGAGGAATGTATGTAGGGTTGGTTGATACCCAAACCACCATAAATTTGATTGTGTTCATTCTTATCCTACTCTTCCCCTAAACTCTAAATCATTGACATTCCCTCCAAAATTTAAAATTTTCTCCTTCAACCCCCCTTCTTGGTGCACTGAGGCCAACACCTTTATTAGAAGGGTCATTCTATCTTTTATCCAAAATTCATCAAATTTATTTTTAGTGAATGGGCTAATTCCAAACTGTATAAAGTCATTCTAAATCTTTAAGAGCAATCCTTTAGGTTACACAGGCTACTCAATTAGGTTGTGTAAGGGTTTTTTGCATTATATGTTATTTTCTCTAAGTTTCTTCTTAGAAAACGTGCATGATCTAATTTGCATGGGGCCATTCCACATAATAGTATTGACAATTCAGTTAGAAACTTACTTTTGCTTATCTCAGTGAGCTTCCTTTACTGCTTTTGCAATTAAGGAGCCTAAATCCATTAATGAATTACAACTAATATTAGTACTTAATCTATATTTGTTATCATCAAAACTTAGAATTAAAAAACCTAAGGTTCAACAATGACCACCCATAAAGGTAAAGATTGTCAAATCTTTTTCATTTTTGATGAACAGAATATTTAGAAATATCAAAACAAAAAAATCTTGTGAAGGAGGAATAAAACGCAAATATACCTAGAAAAGTCATTAATAATGACAAATGCATAGCTGATGAGATTCATACTAGCTACTCTAGTAAGGGAAAATAGATCCATATACAATGTTTTGAGAGGTCTTCAAGATGTTATCTTAGTTTTTACTTTGAATGAAGATTTGATTTATTTACCTCTTTGACAAGCATCATATATTTTGTCTTTAGTGAAATTGATCTTAGGAAGTCCTTCCACTGTATTTTTTCATATGTTGGACTTGGTTGGTTAATCCTAGGCCAAACCTCTTTTTTGATCTTGACAATATAAATTGAATGGTTTCAATATCTTATCTAAGAGTTGTGGATGCAAAAATAAAGTCAACATTTCATTAGAAGTTGAATGGAGTAAATAATCAAAGTTTATCCATAAATCGCAATCTCTACTAGAAAATAGTGATCACTACTACAAGAATTATATGGAACATTTAGTCTAGTGTGATTTGCGGTCCCAATCGTGATGGGCATCATGACCACTACCTTTAAATGACCTTGAAGGGATTCAAGTAACCAACTAGCAGAGCCATATGTCACAAGATTTGTTGAAGAACTAAAAATCGTGATAGTGATCTCCATTATAGTAACTGCGACTTCACCAACTCCAAGCCTTTATGGATCCAGTCTATTTAGTAATAAAGGTAGCGAGGAGATTCGCTAGTGTGACCAAGGTAGTGCTCGTGACCCATTAATAATGCGTGTGATCTTTAATTCTTCCCAGAAATATCCAATGATTACATTTTTAAATAAGCCAATGTCGAAATGCCTCATGTACTAGCCATTAGACATAATTGAAGGTCTTCACCATGAACAAGGCAAATCCAAAGAGAAACTTGAATCGTGACTGTGACATTTGTTTAACAATAATTAAATGCAAGATTTTGCCATCAACTTTTGAGATATGGAGATATGTTTTTTTAGTAACGGTTCTTTGGTAGGAGTAACCTATAAATACTCTACCAAATGGGCATAAATGAAAAGAATAGTATTTAATAAGGCTAAACTCTTGTAAATTTATTTTTTAACACTCTTTCTCTTATTTACTCTTTGTGATTGACTTGTATAAGGTTTGGTGTGAACCTTTAAACACCTTTGGGATTGGGTTTAAAAGTGAGCCATAGAAAAACTCTTGTATATGTATAAGTGTAAGCCTTTTGGAAAAACAATTACATAAGGTTGAGTCTGAGCCTTTCTAAAACAAATTGTTAAATTAAGTGTGAGCTTGTAAACATCATTTAGAGTTAGTGAAATACCTAATTATATAATTAGAGAGTGGATATAAGGTTTATTAATAACCAAACTACTATAAATCCTATGTGTTCTTTCTACTCTTCTATTATTTCTTGCATCATTCATCTTCCCTTTAAAATTTAAATTTCTCACCAATTCAACCCCTATTATTGGTGCAGAAGGGCCAAGAAGTGGTATCAGAGCTTAGTTTTAAATAAAGCCTTATATGTGTGAGAAAAGATCATGGAAAAAGAAGGAATTCATACTCATCTCAAGCCCTTCTTCAATGGATCCGACTATACTCATTGGGAGTATAAAATGAAGATCTACCTAGATAGTGATGTGTTGGATTTATGAGATATTGTAGCCAAGGAATGGAAGCCACCAACTAAGGTACTGGATGGTAGTAAAGAGTTTATTCTAAGGAAAGAATGGGTGGAGGGTCATAAAAAGTCCAATGGCAAGAACAAGAGGGCAATGACTATTTTACTAAATTCAATGTCAAGAGAAGAGATTGGTAAAGTTCAACATTGCCTAACTGCACGTGGAATGTGAAAAGCCTTGGAGAACTACCACAAAGGCACAACTTTTATGAAATCAAGTAGGTTGGAGATGTATGTGACATAATCTCAGGATATCTTCGTGATGAAAGACAATGAAAACATCACTGACTTGACAAATAGACTCTTTTCTATTGTCACAAACATGAAGAAGTTTGAAAGGATTCTCACAAACCATAAGGTAAACACTAAGATACTTAAGTCTTTTCCTCTTAAAAAGTTTATTGTTAAAGTTTGTAGTATATAAAAATCCAATCCAGATATTAGAAAGGTGCCAACAGATGTCCTTATTAGTAAGTTACTCACTCAAGAGCTAGCCATAAAGAAGGATAAAGAGATGAAGAAGTTGAGAAGACAAGGATATAAGAATAAAAAAGTAGAAAAAAAGACTTTTGCTCTCAAGTATTCAACAAAAACAAGGAGATTAAAGTTGCCTTTAGTGATACTAATGAAAGTGAGAAAGAGGAAGAGAAGCTAGCAATGGTCTAAAGGAGGACCAAAGAGCTTATAAAGAGAAGAAAATATATGAGGAACTTTAAAAGGGCACCTCTCAACTTCAAAGAAAAGAAGAATGATATAACTTGCTTTAAGCATGGAAAGCAAAGGCACATTAATCGGATAACCCCAAATTGAGGAAGAAGAAGAAGAAGTGGAATAAGGACTAGAAAAAAAAAAGTTTCAAAGCTAGTTGGAATGATAGCTCTAGTGAGGAAGAAGAAGATGAAGAGGTTGCCAACCTATGCTTCATGGCTTAAGAGGCTTCTTCAATGACATAAGCACTTAGTCACATTATTGTGATGATTATGATGCATTAGATGAGGTAGATGATGAGCTTCTTAAAGCTCTACCCTTGAGATGTGATAAGTATAAGTCTCAAATGAAAAACTATAAGAAAAAGTGTTCAAAATTTCAGGATGAATTTAAAAGTTTAAATGAACTTGTAAATGACTTGAGAACTTCTAATGAAGGACTCAAAAAATCTTTAGAAAATCCTTCTAAAACTTCATCACTCTTGATTCTTTGAGAAAAGAAAATGATTCTTTAAAAGGTGAAGTAATTGAACTTAGAAATTCCATCTCTAAATTTCACAAAAGGAATGAAGCTTTGGATACATTTATTATACCTCAAAGACCACCCTTAGTGAGACATGGGCTAGGCTTCAATGGAACTTCCTCATCTATATCTTCTCCTTTTATATTCATTAAAGCTTCTACACCTTAAACTTCTAATATTGAGGTTGCTATAAAGAAAAGTGCTTCAAGCACTAAGCCACCTATGCCTAAGGACAAAGAAAAAGCTCCTTAAAAATCAAGAGCTACGTCTCAAAAAGCCAACCATGCAAACATGTACATAGAGGCATGCTCAAAACACACACACAAAAACTTTTCTTCCACGCCTTATCGCTCTTGCACATGTATACATACGCATAACAAAGGTATGAGAAAGCCTCCTACTCATACAAAGTTTGATCATGGGAGAAAGACTCATAAGTCTAAGTTTTAATGCCACTATTGCATGAGGTATGGGCACATTAATGTCTTTTGCTACATTAGGAAGACTCACCTCAATTTAAAGGACCTTTCTAAGCCTAACCCATAAGGACCTAAGTATGCTTATGTACCTAAACAAAGATGAAATGTTTTCATTTTGTAGGAATGCTTAAAAGTAACCTAAAAGGAAAATGATTGGCAAGTGGATAGTGCATGCTCAAAGCATATGAACGAAAATAAGAAGCTATTCATGGCCATTAAAGAGAAGAATGGTGGCAATGTCAAATTTAGGAATAGTGCTAAGGGTAAGGCAATTAGCACTAAAATTATTGGTAAGAAAGGTTGTTTTCTCATTGACAATGTTCTTTTAGTTAAGGGATTGAAGCATAATCTATTAAGTGGAAGTCAATTATGTGATAAAGGTCATAAGGTCACCTTTAACCCTAGTGAATATTAGGTTACCACCTTATTGGATAAGAAGGTATTCATTAAAGGTGAATGAGAGAAAATAACTACCTAATTGACTTGAACAATTTGGCTAACTGATCCTTTAAATGTCTTGTCTCTATTAGAAATGGGTCTTAGCTTTCACATATAAGACTTGGACGTGCTAGTATGGAGCTTCTGCAACATCTATCAAAAGAACTAGTAAAAGGTCTTTCAAAGGTCAAGTTCACAAAGGACAAGACATATGGACCTTGTCAAATGGGGAAGTGACATCAAACATCCTATAAGGCAAAAAATATTATAAGTACCTCTTGGCCTCTTCAACTTATTCATATGGACCAAGTTAGACCTCCTAAGAATGCTAGTTTGGGTGGAAAACTTTATGCATTTGTGCTTGTTGATGATTATTCTAGATTCATTTAGGTCTCTTTCCTTTCTCATAAGAGTGACACTTTTGATGCTTTCAAAATTTTGCCTAAAGAGTTCAAAATGAAAAAGGTTACTTCATTTCTTATATTAGGAGTGAACATGGAAAACAATTTCAAAATGAATCTTTTGAAAACTATTGCTTAAAGAATAAAATTTCTCATAACTTTTCTATTACTAGAACACCATAACAAAATGGTGTTGTAAAGAAGAAAAATAAAACTTTAGTATAAATGGCTATAACTATGCTTAATGGGTATTATATACCTAATTACTTTTGGGTTGAAGCCATCAATACCACATGTTATATTGCAAAATGTGTTTTCAAAAGACCCATTCTAAGTAAAACTTCTTATAAGCTATGGAATGGAAGAAAATTCAAGATTTCATATTTTAGAGTATTTGGTTGTGAATGCTACATTTTTAATACTAAGGACAACCTTAGAAAATTTGCCTCAAAAATTAATGATGGCTTTTTTCTTAGCTATTCCAATACTCATAAAGCCTATATAGTCTTTAACAAAAAAGTCTATAGTGGTTAAAGAGTCTATGAATGTTGTATTTGATGAGTCTAACAAACTTGATCTTGGGAAAGGTTATCATGTTGATGATCTTATAAGTGACTTTTAGAAGTTGGAGTTAAACTCAACACCTAAGGAGAATGTGATTGAACTTAAGGATGATGAGCTGCCATAAGAGAAAGTGTAAGGCCAACTCAACAAGAAGAGAACCAAGCTCAAGAACTCCCCAAAGATTGGAGATACTCTAAGGATCACCCAAAGTATCTTATCATTGGTGAGACATCTAAGGGAGTAAGTACTAGAGCTCAATTGCATGCTTTTGATAATAATCTTACTTTTGTTTCTTAAATTAAGCTAAAGTCAATTGATGAGGCTCTTGATGATGTGAGTTGGGTGATTGCTATGTAAGAGAAACTCAACCAATTAGAGAGAAATAAGGTTTGGAAACTTGTCCTTAGGCCTAAGGAACACCCGATTGTAGGTTATAAATAGGTTTTTAGGAACAATTTAGATAAGCAAGGTTTCTTCACCAAAAACAAAGTGAGATTTGTTGCAAAGGGTTACAACCAAGAGAAAGGCATTGATTATGATGAAATTTTTGCCCTCATAGCAAGATTAGAGGCCATTAGAATTCTTTTAGCATTTGCATGTCATATGAACTTTAAACTATTTCAAATGGATGTGAAGAGTGCATTTTTAAATGGTTGTATTGAGGAGGAAGTTTATGTTGAACAACCTCTGAGTTTTTAGTCTCATGATTTCCCAAATCATCTTTTCAAATTAACCAAAGCCTTATATGACTTGAAGCAAGCTCCAAGTGCTTGGTATGAAAGGCTTAGTTCATTTTTTTTTTTTATAAAATGATTTTGAAAAAGGCAAGATTGACACTACATTATTTATGAAAAATATAACAAGGATACACTTATTGTGCAAATTTATGCTGATGATATTATATTTAGTGTCACTAATGAGTCTCTTTGTGAAAAGTTTGTTAAGTGTATGACTAGGGAATTTGAGATGAGCATGATGGGAGAGCTCAAGTTCTTTCTTGGTCTTTAAATCAAGCAAACCAAAAAGGGCATCTTCATCAGCCAAGCCAAGTACACAAAGGAGCTACTTAAAAGGTTTGACATTGATGGATGAAGGTAACTAAGACCCCAATGATTGCATCAATTAATCTAGACAAGGATGAATCAAGTAAGCTTATTGATGAAAATAAATATAGAGGTATGATTTGCTCTCTCCTTTATCTTATCTCTTCTAGACCAAATATTATGTTTAATGTTTGTTTGTATGCTAGATTTCATTCTTGTCCTAAGGAATCACATTTACATGTCATTAAGAGAATTTTAAAGTATTTGTATGGTACATTGCATTAAGGACTTTGGTATCCTAGAAATTAATCTTTTGCACTTCTTAGATATTCGAATGTGGATTATATTGGTAATTTAATGGATAAAAAAAGCACTTCAGAACTTACCAATTTATTGGTGCGTGCTTAGTTTCTTGATTTAGTAAGAAGCATGTTTTGGTTGCTTTATCCATCGCCGAAGTGGAATATATGACGGCGGATTGTTATTGTACTCAAGTTCTTTGGATGACACAACAACTCAAGGATTATGGCAAAGATGCTTATCACATTCCCATCAAATGTAGAAATACAAGTGTAATAAATCTTTCTAAGAATCACATCCAATATTAAAAAAGTATGCATATTGACATTAGACATCACTTTCTTAGAGAAGATGTCCAAAATAATAATGTAGTATTAGAATTCATTAACACTAATTACCAAGTCGTAGATATTTCACTAAATCCCTTAATGAAGAAAGGATAAATTCATTAAGAGGGAACTTGAGATGTTTGATGGAAGGTCCCTAGGGTGAAAAATGGATCTCACTATGTGCACATGTTATTACTAATTGATGATTCAATAATTTGCTTGATATGTTTATATGAATGTTTTGGTGGCATGCTAGATGAATCAATTTGATGTGAACTTGAACTTTTCTATGTTCAAATGCATTAATTGATCATTAAGATAGCAATTGATCACATTAGATCCGGGCCATCTGTTCAAATGATAGTTTTAAAAATGTTTTTGAAAATTACCTTTAATTCGCGATCAAGACTTTTCGTCGCGGTTAATACTTTCAACTTAGTTTTGTTTTTTTTTTTTGAACTCTTTATTTAATCGTGGTTGTGACTCCAAATTTGCCATCATAAAATTTTTTAAATTTCAAAATCCTTAATCGTTGACTTCCTGTATTTCGAGGAATCTTATCTATTACTCATAATTTTTGCAAATAACAATCGCAACATGTAGGTCACAAATGCGACCTTTAAGAAACTAGTGGACATTAACCGCTAGCTTTTGAAATAATCCAATCATTCATTTCTTATTCTTTTAACCATTTTTCTTCAGTTTTGAACCTATGTTCTGCCTATTTAAACCTTATAAACTCTTTGCCTTCCATTTTTTGCCTCTCTTTTCATTCAAACCCTCTTTTTTCTTCATCTCTTCTTCACTTCCATGTCTCCCAAAAATTTCTCCAAAATAGAAAAATGAAAAGGCATAGCCAAATCCTCTTTCCCTCCTGCTACAACCTCCTTTCCTCTACACACAAAGAAAAGAGTGACCAGAGAAGAAAAAGAACTATTTGAGGCAAATAAAAAGAAAGTTATTCAAGCTAACAAGATCCTTTCAACTTTTCTTCTCACCACTCTTGGCTTGAAGGAAGAAATCAATGGCTCTATAGACAATTCTATGCTAGATTCCCTTTTTGAATAGAGACAAACCAAGCTATGAAGACATTATAGTCTATGTGCACAATGAATATTAGAAAAGATTTATTTGCTAAAGCTAATATGTTTGACTTGAATTTTTTTACTTCGAGAAAGAATTTTCTATCTTCTACACTTAAATTTGCTTCCTCTCCAATTTTCAAAATGAAGAGGACACCTCTATGGCCTTTAATTCCTTCAACTTCATCTTTTTTGAATTTTGGCAAACCATTTCTATTGAAAAAGCCATGACCCAAAAAGGTCAGTTGCCAAAAACATCATAACCCTTTCTATGTGGCTTTTTCATTGCATCGTCACCTTCTTCATCAATGCAAGGGGTGGTGGCAATGAAAATGTCTTATAAAAGGACTTATCCTTTCTCTACTATTTTCTCTAAAAATAACCTATCTAAATAGGAAGGCTTTAATCAATTAGAGCACGTGAGCTGAAAGGCTAAGTGCTAATTCCTCATCCCCTCTTACATTGTTGCCATTTATAGGCATGTAGGGGTTTTGACTCTTAAAATTGAAGCCACCTTCACCATCACTCATCACCCTAGCAAAAATTTTCTTGACCTTAACTACCTCTTGAATGACAAAGCAATCAAGCCAAACACTTACCAATACCTGCTAAGACCCTAAAGTATAATTCAATAAGAAGTATCCAAAGCCTCTAAGAGAAAAAGGCTTGTGATTGAGGAAGGTGAAACAAATATGCCTTGAGAAGAAATTCCCCATGATCTTAAAGGTAAGTGCAAAGCTAAAGCCTCCTCTTCCTCTTCTAAATATTCTAAGGCCTCCTTTCTTGGAAAAATCTCCAAGATATTGAAGAAAGTCCTTAAGAGACTTAACTTTCTTCAACATCTCCATGAAGACATAATGCATATATAAAGCAAACTTGGAATTGAGGAATGCCATCTTCTAGATTTTGCATTTTCTAATGATGATGAGGCTAAGGAAGAAGCACCTTAAGGACCTATAGTTGAAGAAGAGACACATACTCAAGGCAATGTTGAAGAAGAAGAAGAAGAAGACAATAAGGAAGACTTGACGATGATAACATCTCTCCTTGTTTCTAACTTTCCTTCTCTTTTCCTTCTTCTATTTTTCATTTTCCTATGTTTTATTTTTCCTTTATGTTTTTTTAACTTTTGGTATTTAGGCCCTTTTGATGTGATCAAAAATTTTAATGTTTGACATTTTGATATTGTACATTATTCTTAATCAAGTAAGTAATGCTTACTTTCTATGTTAATATACCTTGATGATTGAATTATGTTTGAGTTTGAATTATGTGTCTTGAGTTTTCATTTCCTTTATTTTTTTGCTCTTTTTGATCTTGATAAAAATATGCAAAAAGGATTGGTATATGCACTTGAACATACCGATAAATAAAGTAAATGGAAAGACCAAATTGGATTCTCTAAGTAATTAAGGGGGAGTATACTTTAAGGAGGAGTATGTATCCAACATTTAATCTAAACATCCTTACACTAAAAATGATAACCTTTACATTATATACACTTTTATCCTTTGCATATTTCAATCTAGGTTGTCAAAATCAAAAAGGGAGAGATTGTTGGACTTGGTTGGTTAGACCTAGGCCAAACCTCTCTTTTAATCTCGACAACATAGTTTGAATGGTTCTAATACCTTATCTAAATGTTGTGGATGCAGAAATAAACTTAGCATTTCATGGGAAGTTGAATAGAGCAAATAATGAAAGTTTAACCATAAATCATAATCACTACTAGAAAATAACGATCATTACTCTAAGAATTATATGGCACATTTAGTCCAATGTGATTCACAATTCTAGTCGCAGTGGGAATCACGACTGCTACCTTTAAATGACCTTGGAGGGATTCAAACAACCAGCCAAATAGAGTCACGTGTCATAAGATTTGCTAAAAAACCAAAAATTGCTATAATGATCTCAATGGTAACGACCGCAACTTCACCAACTCCAAACCTTTAAAGATCCAATCTATTTCAAAGTGAACATAGCAAGGAGATTCGCCAGCATAATCAAGATAGCACCCACAACACACTAATAGCACCTGCAATCTTCAGTTCTTCCTAAAGGGATCCAACGATTACATTTTTGGATGAGCCAATGTTGAAATATCACATGTACTAGTCGTTAGACACAATTCAACGTTTCGATCATGAACAACCAAAATCCAAAGTAAAACTTAAATCGTGGTCACGACTTGACTATCTTGACTGCGACTTTTGTCTAACAAACACTAAATGCAAGATTTTGCTACCAAATTTTGAGATATGGAGATAGTTTTATTAATAACAGTTTTTGGTGAGAGTAACCTGTAAGTACTCAACCAAATGGACATAAATGCAAAAAAATAGCATTTACTAAGGCCAAACTGTAGCAAATTTATTTATCAACACTTCCACTCTCTTATTTACTCTTTGTGATTGACTTGTATAAGGTTTGATGTGAGCCTTTAAATACCTTTAGGATTAGGTTTAAGAGTAAGCCATAGAAAAACTATTGTATAGGTTTGAGTGTAAGCCTTTAAGGAAAACACTTGTATAAGATTATGTATGATCCTTTGTAAAACACATTATAAAGTTAGGTGTGATCTTATAAAACACCATCTAGATTTAATGAAATATCCAATTAGAAAATTGGGGAGTAAATATAGGATTTGTTAATACCTGAACCACTATAAATCTTATGTGTTCTTTCTACTCTTTCTTGCAAACTTGTATCATTGATCTTCCCTCCAAAATTTAAATTTTCCACCAATTCAACCTCTTCTTCTTGGTGCACTAGGGCCAACATCTTATTTCATTGATCAACTTAATGCTAGCATGTCCAAGCCTTTTACTTCAAGTCAAACCTTCATCCAATATGGTCATTAAACATTTAACATCTTTGTTAGGCATAGAGTTTAAATCAATAACTTATATATTATGAACTCTTCTACCTATGAAAGGTAATTTGTTGTTAATTATCTTTTCACATAGCATGCTTAAGGTTCAAACATAACCCTTAACCCTTTGTCACACTCAACGTATAATGCTTGAGATCATCAACTATAAGAACTTTATCAAGAATGGGTGAATCAACATCATTATCAATTTTACCTATATCCACAATCCTTACCTTGCCATTGTCATAAAAGTAGACATTTTCAAGCCCTTCAGCTTTATTAAATTTAAAGATTTTTATGTCACTTGTCATGTTCTTTGAGCAACCATTTCTAAATACCATTTATCATACTCTACTTTGGACTATAAGCACAAATATAATGAAAAATCATTTGGTTTTAAGTACCAAAATCCTCTTGGGTCTTATGGGTTAGTTTTTGCTAATTACTCATCATGCTTTCTAGAATAGCAATGATAGGCAATACGACCATGCATAGCAAAATAATAGCAATCACCATCAAATTATACATCTCGTGATCTAAGCGTACATATTGCATGTATATGCATAAATTGTCTTTTTTAGTAACCTATGCTCTTTCTAGGTGTATAGTATCTTGGCTTATATGCATTGTTAAATTTTCCAATGTCCTTTAAGGCTCAGGCATATGGTGATATTAGTACTCAAACATGTATGTGTAATGCTTTAGTGCATATTTTTGCACTATTTGCCTTATTGGCTTATAAACTTGATACATGTAAGCATAGTTTTAGAGGGCATGAATTTAGGAGTAAAAGTAGAAGAAATTCAATGTATCTATTACATGTTTAGTTGATAGATGTGTTTGAGCTATAATGAGAGAATCTAATTTATCCTTTCCTTTAGAGAACCTAGATAGGTTATCACTTAAGGTCTTGTTCTCATTTCTTAAACACTCAACCTCTTTAATAAGGCTTTCAAGATTCTTTAATGAATTTTGAAAGATCCATTGTCCTTTTGAAGAAGAGAATGAGATTTAAAAAATTCATAGACTTTGTAAGCTTAGCTTTCATTGATACAAATGTTCTTTAGAATAAGAGTCAAAAGGATTTACCCCATATTTGTCATCACTTTCACTTCTAATTTTTGAGTCATTCTTACTCTTTTGATTTTGGTCTTTTTCTTTAAATGCCATAAAACAATAATGACCTCATGCAGAGATTGAGCATCTTTTACTTTCTTCCATGCTTAAGATCAGTTGATGTTGGTTAGAGGTAGTGTATGATATCTCTTCTTCCTATATAGTCTTTTTAATGTAAATTTGTAAAAGTTTATTGCATACTTCTTTACCTAAGTAGCACTTAGAAGTTCTAGCATAGTCAACATCATTTAATGAACTTTGTAATATTTGTAAAGTCTTTATATCCATTGCATATAACTTTTTATTTCTCTAGTGTTCCATTCTCCCATGATTTTGGAATGACCATACAATTGATGATTTTGGTTAGGGTATTTGCTCTATCTTCAATGATATCCGAAAGATCTACCCCTTCAATATCATTAAAGATTTCACTTCTTCTTCTCCAGAAGTGATAATCTTAGCCATCAAACAAGGGAGCTCAAAAAAATTGGTTCACCAACTTGAGTCTTAAATCTACCATGATATTTACTCTTGTAGTTAAGCTTGATCAAAATAGACCTTGCTCTTATATGACTTATTGTCCTATAAAGCCCTAAAGGGCAGATGAATAGGGCTATGACAATTAATTCAAAATTTGAAAGTTAGTGATAGGAGGATCACAGTGAAAGAATGACACATCAAGATTTATAGAGGTTTAGCCATAATGTACATATTCATAAATCATTATGTTTATAAATATATTTATACTATATATAAAAGTGAATAACTAGAAAAAAAATTTCTAGATATAAAAGGATATAGAACTTTCTAGATTAAAAATAATAACATTAAATTATAAATAAATTTTAATTAGATAGACAATATCTCTTTATAGAACTAATTATTATTTTAATCTTTGAAATTTGTGATTATTTAAAATAATTGAATAATGGATAAAGATGTTTTATATCTTTAAGTTATTTGTTTTTTATTTTTTAAATATTTAAAAATTAAGATAAATATAATATAAGTTGAAAATTTTTTTAGATTAAAAAAAAAACTAATCAATGATAAATCTATATCCTATATCCATAGTAATTATAAAGTGACTAACTCAAAAAAAATTTAGATATAAAAGAGCATAAAACTTTTTTAAATCGACAATAATAATCTTAAGCTATAAATAAATTTTAATCGAATGGATAATATTTCTAAAAATTAATTATTATTTCAATCTTTAAAATTTATGATTATCTTAAATAAATGAAATAATGGATATTATTCCAACCTTTAAAATTTATAATTATTTAAAATAATTGAAATAATAGATAAAGATTTTTATATTTTTAAGCTAGTGTTACTTCATTTTTCAAATATTTAAAAAAGTAAGACAAATATATTCTAAATTCAATTTTTGTAAACTACACAAAAGAAACTAACCAATGATAAAATCACAAATTTATACTAAAAATATGATTTGTAAAAAAATGTTTCACTCATAAAAGTAAAATTCTATTACACTTTAATTTTATTTTATATATATATCAATAGAAATGTTATCCTAATGTTATTATATGCATTGTTGATAGGCAACAAAAACATCTTCTTTATTTCTTAATGTTATTTTATTTTACTTTTCAGTTAATCTTATATAATTTTTATTTAGTTTTTAAGTTTGATTTTTCATCATTTTGCTTAAATTTATGTTTTTATTCTCTTATTAATAAAAAAATCAAATTTACTAAAAAGTTTATTTTATATGTACTCTAAAATTTTAATTGTTTATAACTTTATACAATTTATTTTTTTATTTAATGAATATAAAATTAAATAAGATTTGCATATATAAAAATTATTTTAACTATGTGCAATGTACATGAGATAAAAATTTGTCATTATGAAAATATCATTATATATTTTAGAAAATTATATTGAAATTAATTAAATGATAATAAAAAATAATGAATCAATATCTCAAATTCTTACAAAAATTTATTATGACCAGTTGACTCAAATTCATAAAAAATTCTTTATCAAAATCATTAAAGTTACTAATAAAGCATAATAATGATAATGATCTCAAATTTTTTTGTTTAAAAAAAATGATCTAAAGTCTTCTAAATCTAACACACTTTTTTTATATAGTGAGGGATTCATGAAACAGTATAACAAGCTCTCTTACCACTTGTATCAACATCTATTAATTAGCAATATTGCTTTTGACTACTACTCCTTCATGTAATCTCTCTAGACCAAAACTTTATAACATAAAACACTTTAAATAATATTATAAATTATACAAGCGCTTATAAATCATAATCCTCAAACTGATAAGAAAGATTAAAAAAAACCCTCACAATTGGAGGCTAGGATTTCTTATTGAATCGATAAAATTAAAATATAATGAGAAAGAGAAGTTTATATACATGTATAATATATAAAAAAGACTATTATATCCTTAATAATAATAGCTATACAATATCTCCTTTAAAATTCACAATACTACAATATTAAATGTTGGAGTTTGCCCAAGAGAAATCAAAAATGCAAAGTCCAGTTAGACTTATGTGAATAAATCAGTAAATTGCATCTGAAGGACCAAAAGATAACAATGAACTACCAAACTAATAATGATGACAAATAATATGACAATCAATCTTAATATGTTTTGTCCGCTTATGGAAAATAGAATTGTGTGCAATATGAATAACATTTTTATTATCACATTACAAAGAAGTAGAGCGATAAAGTAAAGCACTCATATCTACAAGCAACTGATGTAGCCAAACTATCTCACATGTGGCGAAAGTCATAACATCGTATTCCACCTCGATGAAAGCTATGGAAATAATATTTTACCTTTTGCTCTTTCAAGAAATAAGAGAATCACCTCCAAAAACTATAAAAACCAATAGTAGACTTATAATCCATAGGATCACTAGCCCAATTAGCATCAAAACAAGCTCAGATCTCTAAGCACAAAGTATATGAAAGTAAGAGATTCCAAAACTAAGTACATGGAAGATACCTTAGAATATGAAGAACAACCTAATGAAATATACCAGGTAAAGTAACACAGACATATAGTAAAATAGATATAGTATTAATAAGATGTTTATGTTTTTGTTTAGCAATACCATTTTCCTAAGGAGTATTTATACAAGATGTTTGATGGATCATCCCATTGAAGGCAAGTAAATTTGAAAAATCATGAGAAGTATACTCCAGCCCAAATCACACCTAAAACACTTGATAACGACTAAATGTTAAGTTTTGGGTAATAGCTTAAAGAGCATGAAAATGTTTTATAATATAAACCTAACAATAATGAGTTTAATCATCAATAAAATGAATTATAATATATGATTTGGCTTTGTTGCTATAAGAAAGGGTACCCATACATCAAAATGAAAAGGGTACCCATACATCAAAATGAATAAGATCAAAAATAGCACGAGAAGAAGAAATGTTTTTATCAGAAGGTAAACCAAAAGATTTGGCCAATTTAAAACCACTACAATTATAAATATCATGAGTTCTCAAATGTCCTAATGCTTTTGTGGAAGCCAAAAATTATGGTGAGATATAGATATATGATCAAGGTGAGAATGCCATAAGTAAAATATAGAAGAAGAACTACTCACATAAAATGATGTCAAATTGACACTAGAGGCCAATGATATACTAGTTGGTACTTTGAGCTAATCCAAAACACACAGTCTCTTTCCTATGATTGGCCCAATCAACTTTTAGGATTATGGGTTTTGCAGACAATAATCAGAGGAAGAAAAACTAATTAAGTATCCAAAATCACATAACTAACTAATGAAAGTAAGATTCAAAGTAAGATAAAGAATGTGATACATGTTAAAAAAAGACACACAAGGTGTAGTAATTTAATCAACACCTATTAAATATAGGAGTGCCATCAATAATCAAAGCTAAAATAGATGAGTTGGATGTTAGAGAAATAAAGGATGACAAATCAGGAGACATATAGTGTGAAGCAGTAGAATCTAAGACCCTATTAGAAGAAGATATACTTGAGGTATTAAAAAATGACAAGCCTATATCAATGGAGGCAAACATGACATGTCGATATGGTTATGGCTATAACTATGGTTGTAGTTGTATAGAAAATTTTAAAACTACTTAATCATAACTAGATCCAATGAGGAAATAGCATTATAGTGTTAGGAGTTAATGGTGAGGCAATGGATTTTCAAGACTCCATGGCTAAATTTATGAAGAATATTGTAGTCATTATTAAGATGACCATTAGGACTATTGTTGACCTTTATTTAATAATTTAGGAAATTGTGCCTTTTAATGACCTTTTTACTTAACAAAGTTGCATTCAACAACCATCTCATGTAGCCTGGGGTAATTATTGATAGTAGCTCTTTAGAGCAGTGCAAAAAGTGATGGGGTGGATATTAGAAAAAGTCCCTTTCTATATGAGACTTAAGAGTATCTCCTCGGCCAATGATTCACTAAATCAATATAAGACAACAAATTGCAATGCAAAATTATCCCATGAAGTTCCCTTAAAATCATCATAAAAGGCCATTAGAAATTTTACCAAATGTTGATCTTTAGGCAATGTAAGGAGTAATGCTTATAATTTTACAGATTATGTGAGTATCAACTAATCTCATAAATTTGTCATATAGCATAATAAAATTCCTAGATGCTCATATTCTTTTATTGAAGGGTACATATATTAGTCTTTAACTTATACTATTTTGCAAAGTTAGATTGTGTAATTAGTGTTATAAGATAATCCCAAACCTCATTAACAATCTCATATTTTGCTAAGAGCTCATATAAGTCTTAACAAAATTATTAATCCAAGTGATAATTTTGAATTATCTACTTTTCAAGTATCTAACAACTCTTTAAATTTTTTACTTTTTCATTGCTAGGTCTAATACAAATGCCTGAAATAAAAATCCATATCTTTTTACCTTTCAAAATTTTTTTATAATATAACTCCAATATAAATATTTTTTTTCATTTAATTAATTGAAGTAAATTAACTCTAATGGCAATTATATAAACAAAGCAAAGAAAATCAAACTGAAAAGAATCAAGATGCAAAATCAAAATGAAATCAAATCAAAATTACAATTGAATAATACTAAAAATTAAAATCTAAGTGAAATAAAACAATTATAGGAGTAGCATAGATGAAACTAAAGCAATATGCTTGAACACTCCAAAAATGTTGGATGAGAATAAGAAAATTTAAAAAAATTAATCACTTATAAATGATGGAGACTCTGATACCATGATAAGAAAGACTAAGATTATTTATTGAATTGTTAAAATTAAAATACAATGAGAAAGAGAAGCTTATATATACATAAAAAAAATTTATTCTACCTTTAATTATAAAAAAAATTACTATTTAACAACACTACCTAGAGTGTCAATGTTAAGTAAAAAATTGATCAACTTTATGAACAAAAACTCAGTGTTCGACAATGTCATATTGTAGTAATTTATGAAAATTACTATATCAATGACAAATAAAATTTCATAAAATTTTCAAATTATTTGAAAAGAAAAAAATAAGAAGGAACTCCTTCAACATTCAATGTGATATATTTACTATTAACATAAAAATTGAAAGATTTTAGTTAAATTTGTATATGCATCATGTTAGTTTTAGTTAAATTTTTACTTGCATCATGTTAGTTTTCTAAGTGAAGTTTTATTAGAATCGAAATTCATCTCCTTTTCAATTAGGGATAGAATTTAGGTTCTTATTCTTTATTCTTTCTCTGTCTTTGCACATTAATTTTGTATTCTCTAACTAGAATTTCATATATTAAATATTTTTAAACTAATAATTTATTTTCTTTTATTAATTTTTTTCTTAATTATTAAAGATTCCCTAGTTACACTACCTTGTAACGACCATTTTCATTTATAAATCATGACATTCATGTCCAAAAATACATATGCATAAAGGTGTATTCATCACACATACACATTCTAACATGTATTTAATGTATATATATATATATATATATATATATATATATATATATATATATATATATATTTTTTTTTTTGTAAAAAATAGAGACAAAAAAT
>CATIWR010591522.1:0-14686 GCA_949677035.1 Omphalea diandra
ATAGGGTAACTCACACTAATTTTGTTTTCTATTTTATCTTCTTTCTATTTGGATTAATCTTTTATTTTTTTGAGTTCTATATTTAAATATTAATTTTTTATTATTTTCATTTTACCTGTTCTTTTAATTTCATATACCAAGTTCTTATTATAATTTTCTAACTCTCCTGTGTGTATATACAAAAATAATGCCTTTTGTTTTAAATTATTTTTGGTTCATAATTTTTTTTAAAAAATTTTAACAACATTAATAATATGCATTTTAAAATGAAAGGAAAAAATTATTACATAAAAACTTCATTATTATGCTTTTCTATTTTTTAATTTTAATTTGATGTTATTTTGTTTAAAAATATTATTAATAGAGCTAATAATAAAAATTAATGAATAAAAGGACAATGAGTAAATATGTTTTTAAATTTTTTAAATAGAATTTTTTTATAATTTTAACAAATAAATTTATTTTCTAAATAAAAAATTATTTGTATAGAAAATAATTTTTTATAAAAATAAAAAATTATTTTCTATTAGTAAAGAGGCGCATAGCGTTTTAGCCCCTTGAGGGTGTACTTTCTATTGGACCTTATGAAGACCCAGCAGCATTGCGAATTGGACTTAGGTTCGATGATGTCTTAGGACAGCCCAATAATTGTTGCAGTCTAGGTGTGTGAATTGGTAAATACACACAAGCAGTGTCATTTTTCACTCAATTCCAATGCCTTGTGGCCTTCTCATTTTCTCCCACTAATGTTTTCAATTAACTGTGATACAACCCAACACCGGATTAAAAAGACCTTAACTAATTAAGGATTTGTTTGGGTAACTAAATTTTCAAAACAAACCGACCATAGATTGATGCTCACATTAAGCAATAAAATCTGAGTTTTTAACCTTAAGCTTTGCATGAGAGTTTTGGAGGTGATGGAAAGGAAATTAATAAGGGTGAGGTAATGGAATATAACTTATCCTTACCTTATTTGGAAGTTTGAAGAAAACAATATGGAGTTAAAGGAAACAATAATATTAACCTTATTTGGGATTTTTAAAATGTGAGAGGAGAGTTAATTAAAAATATTAAATTGATAATTATATCCAAAATACAAAATATTGCCACAAATTAGTATTCAGTAATTATCAAAATACCTCAGGGTTATATTTATCTTATAAAATATTTTATTTTTAACTCCTTTTTCACATTGTCTACAACTCAAATTGAGGGTTAAAAAAAAAAAAAAGGACTTAGAAGGTTAATAGATATAAAAAATTAACTTCCATTAACTTCCCTTCCCATCAAAATTATACTCTCAAATAATGTTAATTATTTACGCTCATTTTCATTCAATCCTTTAGCCCCCATTAACTCACTCTCATACAACTCTTAAAAAACTTATGTAGTCTCAAAATTATAAAACTCAAGAAAATATCAGAAAAGCTTCAGATAATTTTTTTTTTAAAAAAAAATTAGTAACATTAAAATACAATAATTTTTATCTATATAAATGAGAATATTTAAGATATCATAATATTCTTTTGGAGCTTTAATTGTCTTTCTTTTCATCCATTGATTAATGGAAAAGGCCTTTAGAAAGACGTGGAGAGCCTGTATGGTTAATGGAAAAGTCCTTTAGAAAGGCCTTGTTGTATCTCTATCTCAATACGAAGAAGGGTTGAGAAGAAACAGCAAAGGGGACAGACAAACAAACTGCTCTACTCACTCCGGGAAATATCCATATATTAACTTCGATACAACATAATAAATTATCTGAATCACTATATACTAGGAATTGAATTCCATTGATTTATTGTTTTTTTTTTTAATATTTCCCTTAATTGTTTTTTTAAGCTTACTTTTATCCCTTATTATTAAATGCTTAATAACTCCATTAAAGGGGTAATTTAGTCATATAATTTTTTTTCTTGCAGTTGAAGTTATTTACTAATTTTCTTAATTTTTTTGCAATAACCTTACTCGACAGATACTTTGAAATGAAGTAATGATCAAACCCTTAAATACTAGTAAAACATCCCAACATAGACTTGTTCCAGATGCATACAATCATAAGCATATCTTATCTGATTTCCAGTAAAAACCACAACCTTCACCACATATATGATATAAGAATAGGTTCTTTCTGCAACTAAATAATTCCTATTCCTATTGGATATTGTACAGAGAAGTAATATAATACGCACAAGAAGAATACCACCATGCCTTTTGAATATGAGCCTGTGATTTTTATATACACCATATATACATAAATATTCTTATTCAGTTATTCCCCTGTTATAAATACCACATGGGTTCCCCATCTGTCACCATATTGTTGTGTTCGTCTCAATCCCTTTCAAAAATAATATACAAACATAAAAATGAAGCAATAATTCAGTTAGTGAACAAATTAAGAACAGAACATAATAATATAAGAGCTGATATGCCAAACATAGAAGATGTCATTTCTATATGTTTATTACAAGGTTTATTTAAGGCATGGACATATATATATATATATATATATATAAGTCTAATCATAGACGAGAGAACATATGCTTTGATTTGTCCCAGATACGTAACTATTTCTATATATTCAAACATTTGAAACACTTTAGATTTTGACATCATTCAGCACAGGCGTCCACGGATGATTTGTAATGAAATTGAAGTAGAGATGGATCCCATTTGAAAAGGATATTTATATATTTTTTCCATCTTTTTTTTTTAAGGGAGGTGGGGGATGAGGCGAGGGTGTTCATGTATACATATTTTTTCTTTAATGAGACAAAACCTTGAAACTGAATGACTTGTTGAGCCATGCCTTCCAACCAGATGTCCTGTGTGCTATTATGTCTGACTTTCCTTCTGTCATCTGTGGAGGGTGCCTTTGTTTCTTGCACAGGACAAAGTTTCGTCCTCCAACGGTTCCTATTGCTTCCCATGGATTGAGGGCTATGGAGGTACAAACCAAAATTCCAAATATGAATACTTGATTAATTACAAGACTCTTAAGGGAATAATTTTTCTTAATGTGTAATTTGAAGAACCAAACGTCATTAGACTAGTAATTTAGTGGTCTAATGCCTAACTTAAGTACATATATTATGATATAGAAGATCAGGACTCAAACTCCTACCTTTAAGAATTTTCAGTGCACCATAGCATGTAATGAAATCAAGACTCATAATATGGAAGGAAAATGAAAGATAACACCCAAAAAAAAAAAAAAAAACAATAATATATAACTCAAGAGGTAATTCATGTTCAGGAAAAGATGTAGTAAGTTATACCATCAGAACCGGCATTTGCACAGTAGAGAAGGAAGTTGTTGACATCAGAGCCAAGAATAGGAAGACGGCCTTCACGAGAATAACTCTTCAAAGCAGTGTCAATGACTGAGGCAACTAGATCATCTTCTTTCACCACAAACCTAATAGGTCCTGCACTTCCAAGAACATTGACAGTAGTCAAGAACCTATTATTCTTCTTCTTCTGATCATGATTAGTATGACCCTTCTTCTTTTGTTTATGCAACAACATCAATTTCTCACTCACATTAATCTTCATCATCTTCGTTTCTCTCTAGTCTCTGCTTTTCCTTTTGATGATATATATCAAGAAAAGAGTGATCAGCATGAAGCTGTGTAATGTAAATGTGGTGCCAGCAAAAAGAGGGAAGCGAGTGAAGGGAACGCGCATGAGGAGATGAGAAAGGAGATAGAGAAAGTGCATCAAAGGGTTCTTCAACCATTCAAAGAAAGAAAGGTTGAGTATGGGGAAGGGACAAAAGGGATTAGGGTTTGTTCTGGATGATGGGAATATGAGTAGAAAAAGGAAGTGAGTATAGGGTTTATATTGTAGCAAAAAGAGAGAGACAATTGCCTTGTGCTTTTGTTCTCTCTTCAACTGCTGTTGTGTTATTCTTACGGACTTCTTCCCTCTCTCTCTCTCTCTCTGTATACACAATCAAGAAAGAAAAGCAAAGCAACCTACACTTGTATACAACAAATGTATATAGTTAATATTGTTGAGTTTCTTAATTAATTTCTTTATTTCTTTATTTAATTTTTTAAATGCTTAACACAAACAAATCATGAAATCCAAATTAGTTTAGACGGCCAAATGGAGCATTTAAAATTGAGAATTGTGTTGTGTTATTTTCCCTCAAATTATATAAAGGTTGAGTAAAAGAAAAGGGTAATTCTCCAATACCTATGTGTTGTATGAGTTGAGTTTTTACAACTTGGAGAAAATTCTTCATTTCCACACTACAAAAAATTTACAATTTAAGGACGAAAAATTTCACTGCAATTTCAGATTAACAACAGAATAGCAACAAAAAATTTCAGTTATTATATAACTGGTTGCTGAAATATTACTAATATAAAATGAATAAAAGTAATTCCAATTACCTTATTACTTGTAAATAATTATTTTATTAAAACTATTAAAATTTCCAAAAAAAAAGTGAAAAAGATTTTGTCAATAGATTTATATAATGTAAAACAAATTATATTTTTAAATATGTCATATCAATATAAACAGAGATGAACGAGGATTGAAATACAAAAAGGCCAAAGTGAAATGAAAATCAACATAAAATTAAAGTAAAATGAGGGGTGGTCAAAATAAAATAAAAATTAAAGTACAGGAATACAAAATGAAATATATATACTAATCTTCGTTTCGACAACTACTTGGGGGAGGACCAGAGTCCTGCTTGCCCCCTCTTAAATCCGTCCCTAAAAGAATTTATTATAAATAAATTCTTCATAAAGTTTGATTGGAGATAGAATGATGTGATGAACTTTTTTATATATAGTTTGTTAAGGGTGATCACATTTTTATGATGTATCCGGATTTTTCTCCATTTTCTTGGATTTAATTTTCCTGCTCTTCCATTCTTTCAGCACCTTCCGATGCAGTACATATATATATATATATATATATATATATATATATATATATATACACACCTTCAACTAATTTCATCTAGTTTATTCTAATAATTATTATTTGCCACGGGCTAAAAGAGTAGGTATATATTCATCATTTTATATTAGAGTCAATTAAGGATAATTGGAAGAGTATGTTACAAAACTTCTAAGTTTTTCATGGCAACAATACATGTTTAGAATTATTTCTATGATATTTAACAAGATCACAATTTAAATTAATTTTTCTGAGATAAATATGTTACTAATTCCAACCTATGATAACTGAGACTTCAACTTTCAATTAACTTTCTAAAGTGCTCTTGAGTCTGTTTTTGGTAAATCAGTCTATTATTGACTTTTTAAAATTACAAGTGGTATGGTTATATATTTTAAGATAGAAGTTCTAAAAGATTAAATAGGAGTGAGGGAGGTTAATTAGAGACAAAAGAGACTGGGAACTTGACCTTTGCAAGTTTTTTATTTCTCATTCTATTTTGATTCATTAATTATCAATTAAATTTTCTTTTAATCTTCTATAATGATCTAGGCATTTGCTCATCCTAATGTGGCCTTGAGATAGATAGAAAGCAAACATGGGCACATAACTTTTAAGTTGCTAATTGAAAAGAAAAGGATTCTTTTAAAGATTACTAGTTATTGCTTAATTTATTGCACTTGATTAAAATAATTATTAAATATATAATTAGTTAATTTTTTTAATTTTATATTCATCTAAATAAAGATAATAATTGTATAAAATTATAAACAATCAAGAATTTTATATTAAAATAAATTTCTTAATAAAAACGATTTTTATTAATAAGTGAATGAAAAAATAATTTAAGACAAAATAATTAAAAAATCAAATTTTAAAACTAAATATGAGTTATACAAGATTAATAAAAAGCTAAATAAAATAACATCAAGAAATAAAAAAAATATTTTTATCGCTCATCATTGATATACATATTCGCTACGATAATTAAAATGTCAGAATAATATTAGAATAATATTTTAATTTATAAATTTATTTAAAAGACATTAATGTATAATAAAATTTTACATTTATGAGAAAAGAATTTTTTATAAACCATATTTTTAATATAAATTTCTTGAGCTTATATTATTTTAGTAGATTGCATTAGAATTTTTAAGATGGATATTGAAATGCTTCTAAATAATGTTTCCCATAATTACTCATAATTTTGTAGTAAATAAACTATAATATTTTGATTTCGTCTAACATTGAGTTTATTAATGATCATGGCAAAACAAAAGGGTATTGAAATTTTTTTAATTGATAAAGATATTCTTTATTTTCAACTAGAGAGAGAGAAATTTTTAGTAAACATATATGTTTCTTAAGTGTCATCTCATAATTATTTTAGTACGCATGATATTTCTACAAAAAATTTTGTAAATCATTTTTATACTATTATACTAGTTATTTAATATATCTAAATCTTTTAAAATGATCATTGAATAGTGGCTTTTTATCAATACAATTGAAATTTATAATATAATATTTATTATATAATTATTAATGTAATATATTAATATAACACAATTATTTATTTATTGCTCTAATAAATATTAATATAATAATTATATAATATATATAATTATATTTATTATTGTCAATTTAAAAAAATTCTACAATTTTTTAAGTTTCAAAAAATGCTCCCTTTTAGTTGCTTTTATATATAGTATAAATATAGATTGTACATGTATTTATATATATAGATATGAATACATTGTATAAAGACAACAAAAAAGAGAGAAAATATTTACAGATAAATATAATTAATTTTTAAATTTAAATGTTAAATAATTATACTAATCAATTAACTAATTAATTTTTTATTTAATTTTAAAAATTTTAAACTTAGATAAAATTGATTCTAATTTTAAAATATTTTAAAAATAAAGAAAACTAACTTAAAAATATAAATATTTTTATTCATTAGTTAAGTTATTTTAAATAATTATAAATTTTAAGGATCGAAATAATATCCATTACTCTAGTTACTTCAAATAATTATAAATTTCAAAAATTTAAATAATAAGTAGTTCTGTAAAAAATATTATCAATCCAACTAAAATTTATAATTTAAAGTTATCATTGTCAATTTAAAATTTTTTTATACCCTTTCATGTCCAAAATTTTTTTTCTAGTTAACCATTTTTATATATACTATAGATAAAATATTTAAAAATAAAATAACACTAATTTAAAGATATATAAATTTTTATCTATTATTCTAGTTATTTTAAATAATCACAAATTTTACAAATTGAAATAATATCTATTATTTCAAATAATGTAAAAATTGAAAAAATAATTAGTTCTATAAACAATATTATCTATCTAATAAAAATTTATAATTGAAGGTTACTATTATCAATTTTAAAAAAATATACACCTTTTTATATCTAGTAAAATTTTTTCTAGTTAGTCACTTTTATATATAATATAGATTTAAAAAATAAAATAAGGTAATATCTGATAAAATTGAAAATAAAGTATTGAAAGATTAAATACTAAATGATTTTAGTACTTCAAATTTATGAGTTGAATAATTTTAGTATTAAAAAATTTAAAAGCTAAATGGTCATTGAATAAATATCAAATTCTCAAAAAATCAAATCTAACAAATAAATTTAAGATAAGATAATTATATACTTTACAAGAAATTATCATATAATATTTAAAACTTATTAATTATATCTTTATGAATGGAACAAGATTGTGACAATGAATGAATATATCAAAATAGTAAATTTTTTCTATACTTAATCTATTAAGTAAAATTTTTTTACATATAAGATTAAATGATTTTTAAAATTAAGTGTTTAATAAAAAAAATATTATCAAACATGCTTAAAATATTAGGAACTTTAAAAAAACTATTATCAAATAATTTTTAAAAAAATTAAGTATTGAATATTTTAATTTTAAATGTTTCATATGACTATCAAACAAAAATATAAACATTTTTATCTATTACTTCAGTTATTTTAAAAAATCATAAATTTTAAAGATTGAAATAATGTCCATTATTCTAATTATTTTAAATAATCATAAATTTTAAAAATTGAAGTAATAATTAGTTATGTAAAAAAATATTATTTATCAAATTAAATTTATAATTTAAGGTTATCTTCATCAATTTAAAAAATTATATACTCTTTTATCTCTAAACTTTTTTTTTCTAGTTAGACCACTTTTATGTGTAATACAAAAAATATATTTAAAATAAAGTAAAATTAGTTTTAAAATATAAATAATTTTATCCATTTTTAAAAATATAAATATTTTCATTCATTATTGTAGTTATTTTAAATAATTATAAGTTTCAGAAATGAAATAGTATCCATGTAAATGATCACAAATTTTTAATATTAAAATAATAATTAAGTTTATAAAAAATATTATCCATCTAATTAAAATTTATATTTTAAAGTTACTATTGTCAATTTAAAAAAATTTTGTATTTTTTTATGTCTATAAAAGTTTTTTGAATTAACCACTTTTATATATATATAGTATCGATTTTTAGTTAGACCACATTTATATATAGCATAGGTAAAATATTTAAAAAACACTGTGAAACTAATTTAAAAAATAAAAATTTTTATCTATTATTTTAGTTCTTTTAAATAATTAAAATTTCAAAATTGAAATAGTATCCATTGTTTTAAATAATTACAAATTTTAAATATTAAAATAATAATTAGTTGTATAAAAATATGATCTATTTAATAAAAATTTATAATATAAGGTTACTATTATCAATTTAAAAAAGTTTTATTCTATTTTATGTCTAAAAAAGTTTTTCGCACTCAGTCATTTTTATGTATAGTATAGATATAATATAGATTTTAAATATTACAATTACAAATTTCTATATAAAAAATATTATTTATTTAATTAAAATTTATATAGCTTAAGTTTATTTTTTGTCAATTTAAAAAGTTTTATAGTTTTTTATGTTCAAAAAATTTTTTCCTATTTAGCCGGTGACAGAACTTTACCTCAATTTTTAGGGGATCAAATTTAATATTATAACAAAAATTTTATGCTATATGGGTGTTTCAATTTTTAGGGAGGCCAAATTTTATACTTCAATATGAAAACACATACTGTTTGAGTATTTCATTGCCGTCTTCATTTAAAAAAAAAAACTTAGGGGCCATGGCCCCACATGCCCTTATTTAGCCACTTTTATATATTATTTCATAAAAATTATTATCAAATAAGTGAAATAATAAAATTATAATTATAATCAAGTTAGTATAGTAAAGATTGTTAGTATAGTAAAGATTGTCATAATTAATTAATTATATTTTTATTTATTTAAAAATTTTTGAACTTAGATTACATTTATCTTAATATTTTAAATATTTTAAAAATAATTTATCACTAACTTAAAGGTAGAAATATCATTTAGTTGAAGTTACTTTTAAAAAATTAAAAATATTATAATTATATATAACTTAAAATTATTATTGTTAATTTAAAAAAATTTATGCACTTTTATGTCTAAAAATTTTTTTTCTTAGTTAGTCACTTTTATATATAGTATCTATATAAATAATAATTTATAATATATTATAATTTTATAAAATTATTATCAAGTAAATAAAATAATTATTATTATTATTATTATAATGAAGTTAGTATAGTAGAGGATTGTAATAATCAATTAACTAATTAATTTTTTATTTAAAATTTTAAAATTTTTTGATATCTTAATATTTTAAATATTTAAAAAATAGATTAATACTAACTTAAATATATAAATATTATTTGGTTGAAACCACTTTTAACAATTAAAAATATTATCCACTCAGTTAAAATTTATATATAACTTAAAATTAGTATTATTAATTAAAAATTATTTTATGCACTTTTATGTTCAAAAATTTTTTCCCTAATTAGCCACTTTATATATAATTATGACAATCAATAAATTTAAAATATTCTTTTTAAGATTATCTTTAAAAAAAATATTATGAATTATTGACGTTGAAAGATCAAACGAGATTCATGTTAAAATTTGTGTACATTATGTTGGACCGAATCCATAAAAAAATGTAAGTGAGAAAAATTATATATGTTGTTATTTTGAGAAAATATATAAAGATAATAAAATGATTAGGGTATGTATCACTATAATGTAAGACTAATTGACATATGAGGCAAATATTTTTCTTTCTGTTTAGGTGGAAAATCTACCATAAGGCAGGTAAGCATCATTATTAGGATTTGACTCGATTTTTTTAATTAAAAAAATTTATTTAAGTGAAATATTCTCAAATGGATAGGGTTTTTTTTTTTAATGTGTGAATTTCTATTTAGAATTACTAGTCAATAATCCAACATATTGAATAGGTTATAATTTAATATATTATTTAAAAAAATTTATAAATATTAATAAAATTAAAATATTTATTATTAAATAAATAAATAATATATTTTTTATGAATAGATAATATAGACATTATTTTTTAGCTTTATTTTTTTAATTATTTATTTTATAATTTGTCTTAATATATTTTTGTTTATAATTTTTTAATTAGGTTAGTTTGCATATCAAATTAACAGAGTTCTTTAATCACTTATTCATCAAGTAATTAACTTGATAAATAGAAAATTGTCATCTTACTTAAATTTTGAACTTGCTAAATGGTTGAACTATCATCTCAATTTAAATGTGAGATTGAAATTAATTTATATATATTGATAACTAATTAGATTTTGATTATTATTAGAGAATGATTGAAGGAGCTAACTATATAAATAAGAGCATTATAGAGGACTTTTTGGGCTTTTGATTAAGCTAATAAGTGTTCTGCTTATTGGTGTGAGAGACTTGAATAAAAAATAATAAAAAAAAAGCTTTTGCCCATTATTGTGGAAGTTTTTGCTCATTACAATAGATGATTGTTATTAATAAGTAATATAGTTATATTTAGAAAAGAACGAGAGAAATAAATTATTTTATGAATAGTTTGGATTGTGTATATGAATGAAATCTCTTGAATATAATGAGCTAATGGACTAAGAAAATTGATTTTAAATTTATTAAAGTCATTAACTATATAGTCTATGTGAAGTATTATTTTTATTCACTTTATTTTTTTATTTATGTATTGTACGCTTTTGAAATCATGACAAATGTGATATATATATATAACATTGTATACTTATATATGGAAAGACGGTATTACTGTTTGAAATAAGTTGCAGAACAGTTTTTGATAAATTAGTGAAGACTCTCAGATTAGGGTTTTAGATGGGTTTATAGGTAATAGGAAATCAAACATCCATGGAAATTTAATTGGTAAAATTTTAGAAAGATGAGTGGATTGGTGAAAGAGATCTTAGCTTTAGTTTATAATAAATTAGTTAGTTATATGTGGTAATAGGAGAATCCTGTTGTAATGATATAAGAGATAAAGACGGTTTCATGTTCAAAACTATAGACTAAAGACATCTTTGGATGTACAAATAGACTGAAGTTAGGCAGCTCATTTACTGATTTTGTTTGTTTTGTAGAATAGAACACATAGACTAAAGAAAATGCATGCAAAATTTTCTTCTGTTTTTGCACTCAGTTGTAGGATTACATGTCATATTCCCCTCAATATACAATAGAAACTAACCTCTCTAATAGCGCTCTTTATTCTAAAACACATCTTTTATATAATAAAAAATATTTTAAAGAATCTTTAAATATAAAGAGTAAAAAAATTTATATAATTCTAATATACTCTTGATATTTTTAATCTTCATTTTGTTTTATTCAATAAACATTAATGCTTAAAATTTTCAAATAAAATCAAATGGTTGTTGTGGGATGAAAGAAAAAAAAATTTCAATAAACAAAACAAAAATAAATATATATATATCAATTAATGTCTTATATAGGAAGTTGAAATATTTTGATGATAATTAGAATAGAAAGTGAAATTTAGCTCTCTACATATAGAGAGGTAAACCAAATCTCTATTTTAAAAATAAAAAAATAGAAAGTACATTAAAAACTATTTTTTTAGATTGCCTCTTTAAAGTAAAGAATTTTGCTCAAATGAATAACCTATTGGAGATACTCTAAGTAGTAACGTCAACTCTCGTTACAAATATTTACTCAAGTTATTTGAGTCCATAAATATATATTACATATGTTTCAAAAAAATTATCCACTATTCTTTTTTTATGTGTCTCAAAATACATTTTCACTTTTATTAATTATAATAAAATTTTCTCATTTACCTTATTAATTATTAAACTAATAAAGTATATTTATTTCTTCATTAAATAAATAACTTCATTAAGTATATTTATTAAATTAGTAAAAAACATTTTAAATTTAAATATAAAGACCAAAAAAATTTATAAAACTCTAATGATCTTTCAATATTTTTAATCTTCATTTTGTTTAATTCAATAAACATTAATTTTTTATTTAATAAATATTAATACTTAAAGTTTTTAAATAAAATCAAATGGTTGGTGGAATGAAAGAGAAAAAATTTCTTAACAAACAAAACAAAAATAGATAGATATCAATTAATGTCTTATATAGGAAATTAAAATATTTTAATGATAATTAGAGTGAAAAGTGAAGTTTGGCTCTCTATATATAGAGAGCTAAGCTAACTCTCTACTCTAAACTAAAATAAAAAAATAGAGTATATTAGAAACTATTTTTTTGGATTAACTTTTTGAAGTAAAGAATTTTACTAAAATGAAGATACTATTGGAAATATTGTAAGTAATAATATCAACTCATTATAAATATTTACTCAAGTTATTCAAGTCTATAAATAAATATTTCATACGCTCAAAAAAGTTGTTTACTATTCTTTTTTTAGATGTTTAAAAATACATTTTCAATTTTATTAATTATAATAAAATTTTTTAATTTATCCTTATTAATTATTAAACTAGTAAAGTATATTTATTTTTTTATTAAAAATAATTTAGGACATAAATGGAAAACATATTATAAATTATGAGTTGCTAAATTATTAAATTTAATTTTCTTAAATAATATGAAAGATTGTAGGTGATAAAATTTTTAGGACAAACAGAGTATGTAATTAATTCACATCTCAGGTCGGTGCAATCAAGGTACCCATCTAAGCAATAAAAACTATATATATATATATATATATCTGAAATTTCACTGGTAGGAATCAAGAAAAGAAGAAATTGAAAAAAGAAAATAAAAAGGGAGAAGAAGAGGTAGAAATTATTTCACTAGATCTTAAAATAATCTAATGTGAAGTTATTCAAAAAAAAAATTCAAAAATGACTCAATCGAACTTATTTCACTTCTAAAAAAAGTCGATATGACAATTATTCAAGAAAACTAAAAAAAAAAAATAGCACTTATTAGAAATCATTTATCGAAAAAGGGTCTTGTTAATTTCTACTATTGAAATCATTTACAAGTACAAATTTCTCCATCTTCACCCAATCACCACAAACAAACATTTACCAGGCACATCAATATTGAAAATACAACCTTGCAAATTGTATAACCTAACCTCAAACGTCGAACCACATGATAGGGCTCCATTTTCTGATTCAAAAGTTAAAAATACCAACCAAATCATACATGCTTCCCGTCCTTCATCAATTCAAAATTTGAACAACCGCACTAATCCTCCTTGGCCGATCAAATATTGTCCTACTGAACATAGACTATAGAATACTTTGACAAATGACAAGCAAATTTGCGTCACATTTTAGAGCTGTTGAAATTAAATCAGCTTGTATTTCCAAGCGAAAATATATCTTGAATAACGAAGGCTATGATACAGCCCTTATTACCAGCACCATTTGGTCAGTAGTGCCTACACTGAAATGTAATGTGGTTGTAACTAATGTTTCTAAAATTGGACGGGGAATTTAACCCGTTTGATTAATTTAATTAATTTGATTTAGTAAGTTATTTTTTAAAAAAACTATACATAAATAATACTTAAAAACTAGAAAAAAGTATTATATGAAAAAATAATGAAGAAAATATTTTTAATATTTAAGCTTTGACTAAATTAGTATAAGTTTAAAAAATTTTAAATTTTTCATAAAATGACGTAATTTTAAATTGAATCAATGTTATTCAATTTTCGAATTTAACTAATTTTTTCAATTTGAATCAATTTTTTAATTGATCAATTTTTGATATTTAATTAAACTAAATCATTAACTGATTTTCAATTTCATCGATTCATCTAATTCTAAAAACACTGACATACAAAATGAAAAGGAAGTCAGATGAGCAGTATAAGTACTCGTTGGGCTGTAAAAGGGCATAGGCTTAGTCAGGGAAAGGGGAGGCGCAACAAATTCAAAGGTGGGGAAGAGGAATTGAGTGACAATCAATGGGCGGTTTAACCATAAATGAATACTTTGAAAACGTTCATATCCTTAAATGAGCAAAAGAATAGCAACCTATTTAAGTAGCGTTTAACTTATAAGTGCTCCAGAAGACGTTCTGTTTAGATAATCATAACTCTAAAATTCAAAATGATTTATTAGATTTTATTATAATTTAATTTCTATTTTCAGAACTCAATGATTACACATAAGATGATTATAGAAATAAAAAATATTCATTTTGCAAACAAATTATTCTTCACAATTGTTCATATATACAAAGCACATAAAATTCAGATGAACACTGTGTATTATATTACGATACTACTACTATTATAATTTTCAAGATTTAGATAATAATTTC
>CATIWR010591586.1:0-11306 GCA_949677035.1 Omphalea diandra
GATTATGCCATGAGAATTTGATTATTGTTTTTATTCACTGAGTCGCGACTCACCAAATCGCAAAATTTTTTTCAGATACTGAAGAATAGGAATTGGACACTTTGGTGCTTTTAGTTTTACATTGAGACATATGGACCACAGATCGTCGGCTGAATCCAAACTCTCTCTCTCCTTGTGTCATATACATATATGTACATCAAATAACTGTTTGATTGCATGTAGGATGGATAAAACCTTTATGCATATGTATTTTGAACATGAATGATATGAGTTATGTAAATGAATATGGTTGTTACAGTTTATGGCTCACAAGTGCTTCATCTCAAATAATAAGTGATGTTTCATTTAGCAATGCTCTTAGCTATGTCCCTTTCTTAATTTCACATGTTGAACAATTCATTAGGCCAATCGAAATTCTAAACCTTGAATGAGCTATATGACCTCTCGTTAGCAATAGTGTTGTAATTCTTGAAGATGCAATGACTAAAATGATTTTTCCTTGTAAGCAAAGCTCAAAAATGATAGTCTCGTACAAATACGTTTTCCTAGTACCCTCATGTCTGTAGACAAAAAATTCTCCACTCAAATTAGAACGAACCATATTAATCACAATGTTATAAATTTGTCATTACTTGTCATTTAGAGTTTGCACCATTTAGGCATGTAACACTACTAATTATGTTGAATCATAGTTAAGCTCTTCCAATAAGAGTCAATTGTTTATATCTTTAAACTACACTACATTTAGCAATGGTAAACCATGTTCTTTTAATGAGTTTGAATTTCTATTAAAATTTTTTTCTAATTTATGTAATACTTGGTTTCTCAAATGATCAAGTAAGATGAGTCATTTAGGAACATTCAATGTTATCCAAATTGATAGTTGAATATCATTTGCTAAAGATTCCAAAAGCATGTCTAAGAGATGTAGGGATTTGTTAACTTCACAAAATATAATAATAGTTACAAATAGTCTTCAAAGTTAGCCAAACGATGCTAGCCTCATTTATAGCTTTGATTCATTCATTATTGTTACCTAGTATTTCATATGCATTGCAAGTCTCACGGTAAGTCGAATATTTAATATTATCAACTGTTTTAATGTCATCTTAACTTGTAGGGCTTTTAACAATATTTATAAGCATTCTAAGATAATAAAGTTCATTAGCATTAGGGTGAACATACTTAACACGATCAATACAACATCCTTTTTTACGTTTGGACTAGATTTTATCTTTATTATTCCAAACCCACTGTGATGGAAATTCTAAACATGTCAAATTATGAATATCTTCATTGATTTTATTAGTTTCCATCCATTCAATTACCATTATTTTTTTTACATTCGGTTTATGTATTATAAAGCCAAGAGTTTGATTCAGTTATGTTAAATTTGATCCCTCGGGGATAAGTGTATTGGAAGCCTCTCAACTACTAGTTCTCTTTGATGTATAGGAGATTAAAATAGGCGCCATGCAGATTCAATATGTTTACACTTCATCAACATTTTCTTTTTCTTTAGCCTCAATGTTTTTTGCATATGTTGCATTTGCATAATGAATTATGTTAGTACCTTTATTCAAATATTTAATAGATTTTTTATCCACCAAGACATCGAACAAAATTTGACATTTATGTACGCATCATACCTAATGATTAGATCTTTATTGTAAGGAACAATAAACTAGTTATCAAGTTTAACATCTATTTTCTAAACAATGTTTTTGTTGTTTCTACGGTGATATAATGGGAAGCCATTTTTTTTTAAAGATGTAAAATCAATGAATTGCTTTGGAAAAAATTTAGTGCATTTCCCTTGTTTCATTCATGGTGCTTCATTATTGGCAGTGCCACATAAGCCATGCACCATAAACTTCGAGACAATACGATATGCTTCAGGATAATGAGTTTTGCACGAAAGCTCGACTGAAATAAAAGAATTGATGGTTGCAACTATTAGCAATCTATCATCTTTGTCTAACCAAAGTAAACAATGAATATAAGGTAATCCTCTTTTTTAGAACTCAACCGTATGTAAAAAAGCAATGACCCAACCAAAGTATTTTTTAAAAAAATTATTAAGCATTTCTGTAATTTTGGTTTTGAACACGTGACTAATAATATCAAGTTTATCTTTAGGCCTTTGCCTATGAATTAATTATAACATGTTTTGAATCTTAGACCATTATGGATAACTGGTGAATGTAATACATAAATTTGGAGGCTCATTGAATTTGCATATGGTCATAACATCACGATAATGTTCAAACAAATATTATGGACTACTAGTATGATTTAATGGTAATATTATCGATTTACCTATTTCATTAATGATAGATGTTCCTTTGGTATAAGCTTCTCAAATTTTAGAATACATTACTAAGCAAAGATTTTTTTATGACTTTTAATATTACCAAGTCGTTCTTCTTCAACGTAAGCATGGGCATTAATGATAAATTGTTGAAATAGCAGACCACCTTATAACAATATTTGTCCTTCTATTTAATGCCATTAGAGGAAGATTGATGCTTGTTGTTGATTTCTAAAAGGTATGAATTTGATGTTCTATTTTATAAGGTCTACATCAGTCTTTTAATGGCTATTGGAAGATTTTCAATACCCATTGGCTACACCTTTAATGCCTATTAAGAAATGAATGTCTATCATTGAGTGGTCTAGTGCTTAAAGCTCAAATTAGAGCATTTATCTAATGCCTGTTGGTGAACTTCTAATGCCTGTTAGATGTACTCAACACCTCTTAAGATAAAGAATGTGCCTCATTAGGGGGTCTAGAGTATTTGGCTTAATTTAGAGAGCTTTTCAATGCCTGTTGAAATGGACCAATGCCCATTTTGGGTTGCAAAGAGTTTTGCTCAATCTAAGACATTTTGTCCAACACCTATTGCGAAAATGCAATGCCTGTTGATGGCAAGATCAAAGCCCATTGCAAAGTTTAATACCCATAGCCATGTCAGAGAAATTTTCCAACGGTTATTAAGAGTATGGACAACATTTGTTGGAAGGTCCAGAAAACTATACTTAAGTTAAAATGTTTCTCCAACGCTTGTGGTAATATCTTCAATGCTTGTTGTCAGGTCCACAATGCCTATTGTAGGAAGACAACACTCGTTGGTTTGTTAAGTTGAGTTTGCCTTGACTTTCACTCTTTAATACTTTGAGTTCTCAACCATGAATTCATCTCCAATCATCATAGTCCAAAAAATTGATGTACTTAAAAGTTCTAACAAGAATAACTTAAACAAGAGTTAGCTTTTTGATATGTTTATGATCATCAAAACAAAACTTAAAACCTTGAGGTTCAACACTATGAAGTTATAATCGTTACCTAAGGAACATGGATGATCATTTTTAAAAGTGCAGTTCACGTTGAAAGTCGCGATGATAGTTATGATTCAAAATTTATTGAAGGAATTTCATACTCCCAATCAAGTAATACCATATGTCAAAGTGCCCATTAGATGGTCAGAAATCACGACAGTGAAACCTTGATAGCGACCGTGATATACCATAAGCAAAATCTCCATTAGTTTATAGAGGAAGTCACAGCTAGCCCTCCTAGATCGCAATTGTGACTTTCAAACCTTTTTAAAAGGACCCAACAACTTTCTAAAGGATTAATGCTAGAGTGCCATGTATAACTAATCATTAGACACAATTGAAGTTCATAATCATGATTAACGAAAATCCAGTGCAAATGTGAAGATTGTGACCACAACCTTCCAGTTACATCTGCAAATTTTGTCTGATAATAATTAAAAGCAAGATTTTGCAACCAACTTTTGAGATATGAAGATAGTTTTGTTAGCAATGGTTCTTTAGTGGATGTAACCTATAATACTACCAAATGGACTTAAATGCAAGATAATAACAATTACTATAGCCAAACTCTTGCAAATTTATTTCTCAACTCTTTCTTTCAATAATTCTTTATAAGTGAGTTCTTAAGGTTGGTGTGAGCCTTTAAACACCTTTAGGATTGGGTTTTTAGAGTGATCCTTACTTATAAAAAATCTTACATAGGTTATGTATGAGCCTTATAAAATACTTGTAAGGTTGTGTGTGACCCTTGTAAAACACAAAGTGTAAAGTTTAATGTGAGCTTGTAAAACACCGTTTAGTGTTAGTGAAATATCCAATTGGAGAATTAAGGAATGGACGTAAGGTTTGTTAACACCTTAACCACTATGAATCTTTATGCTCTCTCTCATTCTACTATTTCTCTTTAACTTTGCTTTGATGGCATATCCATCAAAATTTAAATTTTTCACCAATTCAACCCCCCTTCTTAGTGCACAAGGGCCAACAAGTGATATTAGAGCCTAACCTTAATTCATGCCTTAATTGTCTGAGAGAAGATCATGGCATAAGAAAAAATCCACTCACACCTTAAGCCTTTCTTTGATGGATCTAGCTATACTCATTGGAAGTATAAAATGAAGATATATCTTGATAATGATGTGGTGGATTTATGGGACATTGTTGCTAAAGAATGGAAGCCACCCATTAGAGTAGTGAAGAACTACTCCTAAGAGAATAATGGGTTGAAGCATATGGAAAGTCAAATGGGAAGAATAAGAGGGCAATGACTATTCTCTTGAGCTTCATGTCAAGAGAAGAGATTAGAAGTACCTAACATTGTCAAATTGCCCATGAAATTTAGAAGGCTCTAGAAAACTACTATGAAGGTACAACTGTTATGAAATCTAATATATTAGAGATATGTAATTGAATGAGAGCTTTTCATAATGAAGTAGAATGAATCAGTGATTGACGTAACCAATAGACTTTTAGCCATTGTCAATAATATGAAAAAGTATGGAATAGTCCTTACCAACCATGAGGTAAATACTAAAATCCTTAAATGTTTTCTATGAAGAAGTTTGGGATAAGGTTTTATAGCATTCAAGGGTCTAACCAAGAGATTGGGATGATGCCATCCAATGTTGTCAAGAAGGATGAAGAAATATAAAAGATGAGATCTCAAGGTGAGAAAGGAGAAAAAAAGACTTTTGCTTTCAAATTTAGCAAGGACAAAAAGGTGGGAGAGAGCACTTGTGATAGTGATGAGGGTGAGAAAGAGGAAAAAGAACTTACAATGTTCTCAATGAGGTCCAAGGAGCTCATGAAGAGAAGAAAAGAAAGCATGAACCTTAAAAAGACTTCATCATCTAACCTGAACAAAAAAAAAAAGTGAGGTGACTTCCTGTGAATGTGAAAAGTAAAGTCACATAAAATTCGAATGTCCTAAGCTTAAAAAGAAGAAGAAGAAAAAGAAGTGGGACAAGAAGAAAAAGAAAACTTTAAGGTCATTTGGGATGATGATTCAAACGAAGAAGATGAAGAAAGAGAGGCTACTAACTTTTGCTTCATCGCTCAAGAGGAAAACTCACATGAGGTAAATACTTCTTCCCATTCTTATGATGAATATGATATATTCAAGGATGAAGATGATGAGCTTCTTGAGACAATGTCCTTAAGATATGATAAATATAAATAAAAAATGAAGATTTATAAGAAAAATTATTCAAAACTAAAGGATAAATTTAAATGTTTGAAAAAACTTGTAAATGAATTGAGAACTTTAAATGAGGAGCTTAAGAAATCTTTCAAAAATATTTCTAAAACTTCATCTTCCTTTGACTCTTTAAGAAAATAAAATGATTCTTTGAAAGGTAAAGTTATAGAGTTAATGAACTTCATCTCTACCTTTCATAAAAGGTAAAAAAAAACTTTGGATACACTTATTGTATCTCAAAGACCACCCCTAATGGGACATGAACTTTGTTTCAATGGAGCTTCATCTTTTATAACATTTTTTCCCACATTATTAGAGCTTCCACACCTCAAACCTCTAGCATAAAGGTGATTGGAAAGAAAAGTGCTCCAAGCACTAAGCCTCCTAAGCCTAAGGGTAAAGGGAAGGCTCTTCAAGGCTCTAAAGCTAAGCTTTAAAGAGCAAATCATGCATATATGTTGTAAGCATCAGATTTTATACATTTAGATGCAAAGCTCATGAAGATCACTTAACCAATTCCTCATAATGCATATGGAATTGCCAAAGAAAGAGATTACAAGCCTTAGAAGGCTCTGACTAAGCCTAAGACCAAGCTCAAAACTAAGCCCAAAGCTACCTACCATGCTTAATAGGTTGTACAACCCATCAAGAAGGGTTGTATAGCCTTACACAAGGCTATACAGCCCATTCCAAAACCCTAGTTCATAGATCCTTCTAAAATTGGTCCCCCCTTGAATTCCATGGTTGCACACCCTTGGTAGAGGGATGTACAATCCGTATGCAAACCCTAATTTTAAGAGATTTATCTTTCTCTCCCTATGATTGAACCCGTCTGTGGTGTAACCATAACTATTTTTGTCACTGTGCACTCATCCTACACTTGTAAATACCCCTCCCCCCATTTTAAACATAGAGGGGAGGCTCAAAAACTCTAAGGTTATTTTATCAAAATTACTTACCAAAACACACTTAGCATATAAAACCCCCAAACCTTAACTCACCTAACTCATTCAAAGGTAGAACTAAGCCTAAACTCTTCACTTATGTGCATTCCCTAAGCATTTTGGAGGAAGATATTGAACTTATGAACCTTTAAAGGCACAAAAACACACAAAGACATCTAAGAACCCCCCCTCATCCTCCCTATTCTTTTCCCCTTTCTTTTTCTTTATTTTTTTTAAACTCAGGAAACAAAGGGTTGTACAACCTTGCTTATAGTCTATATAGCCCAATTTGCTTGGTAGTTAGTTTTTAAAGAAATGAGCTTTCTTCTCTTACAAAGATTCCATCCTTTCTAAACCCCTTTTTGTGATGTTCTAGTGTTCCAATAGAATAGGAGGGAGGTTAAACATCCAAAGAACCCAATTCATCCTAAAAATGGAATAAAGAAAGGATTTTTTTAATTGTTTTCATCACATCTTTTCATATAATGCTTCACCCCTTTTGGCTTATGATTTGGTATGGTGGTTATATTTTATTTTCAACCATTTTAGGTTAGTGATCAAAGGAAGAACCTAAGGTTCCAATGATCTTGAGAGTCCCCTTTTACATGATTTGGTTTATGTTAAGAGCATATGAATAGTATTTTGATTATATGATTCCCTTTTTTATTTGCATTTTAACCTTCCTTTATAGTTAATCATGTTATGGATGCCATGCTCTTTTAGAGCCTTATGATGTGAGGATTAATCAATCTTAGGATCCCTCTTGTGTTGAGTTTTTTGCCTTAGGTCATTAAACCTCCTCTAAATACCTTTATTTGCATGTTTTTATCTCTTTTGATTCTCATGATTCATATGTTTTGATTTTGTTTACTTGTTGGATAGTTATGTGAAGGTGTAATATTATGGACTTAGATGCATATCTAGACATTTTTTTCCATGGGAGAGATGGTAATATGCGTTAGAGTTATTGTTTATGATTTGAGTTCATTTGATTTTTTTTATATACTTGTTTCATATACTAAGTTGTTCTTCTTTTGGATGTAGGTGGTGTGTTTAAATAAGACCAAAAGTGGGTCTCAATGGTCATACTTTATGGTCATGAATAGTGTTTGAATGTGGATAACTGGATGATAATGCATGCCTATCCCCTTTACCATGATGCATGACCCTTATTCCCACTTTAATGTTTGAATGTGGATGAATAAATGCAAGCTTATCCCTTTTGCCATAATGCATGACCCCTTACCCCTTTGAGTTGGTGAATTATTTTGCCTAAGTGAATCGTGCCTAGATGTATGTGTAGGGGCATTAATCGAACTAATCAATAACTCGTTTCAAATATTAAAAGTGAACCAAAAATGTTTGAAGGCCAGATCATAATATTCAAGTGGTTTAACCTTTTCCCCAAGTTATACCTAATTTTGAAACCTAATCTTTGATGGAGTGAAGATGAAATGGGTTTTCTAATTGACTTGGATAGATTTAGATTTTGTCTTTTATAGATTCTTATCTAGACTAAAGTCGAGTGGCGACTCCATATTTCACCCAAGGATATACCAATGTATTGTCCCGCCTTGGTCTCCCATTGATAATAAATTTGAAAAAGGGGCTTTTTATCTTGTTTGAGGCTTTAAGGATCCCCCGTTGATCTAAATTGCATACCACGATTAAGGATTATTACCAATGTATGACCCTCGTCCTTTTGATCTTCAATGATCGATAAAAGTAGGAGTTGCAAGTAAGATTCCACTTGTTCGAGCACAGCTGCAAAACTCGAGGCACGTATACATGTATACTAAAAGGCACTCAAAAGCACACACATAAAAAAAATTTCTTATACTCCTTACCACTCTTACATATGCATGCATTCACATAGCCAAAAATGTAGGTCTCCTACTCACACTAAGGTTGCTCATAAGAGAAAGACATATAAGTCTAAACTCCAATACATTTATTGCATGAAGTATGAGCACATTAATGTCTTTTGCTACATTAGGAAGGCACACCTCAAATCAAAAGACCCTTCCAAGCCTAACCCTCAAGGACCTAAGTATGTTTGGGTACCCAAACAAAGGTGAAATGATTTTGTTTTATAGGAATAGTTGGAAGTCACCAATGAAGACAATGATCGACATATGGATAGTGTTTGCTCAAAGCACATGACCAAAAATAGGAAGCTATTCACATCCATCAAGGGGAAGGATGATGGCAATATCACATTTAGGAACAATGTCATGGGTAAGGTAATTGGCATTAGAATTATTAGTATGAAAGGTTACTCTCTCATTGGCAACGTTATTTTAATTTAGGGTTTGAAACCTAATTTGTTAAGGGTAATTCAATTATATGACAAAGGTAATAAAGTCATCTTTGATCCTAGAGAATGTTGGGTTACCATATTGGCAGATAAAAAGGTAGCCTTTAAGGGTGAAAGGAAAGGTAATACTTATCTAATTAACTTAGGTAATTTAGCAAACCAATCTTTTAAGTGCCTTATCTTTGTTAGCAATGAATATTGGTTTTGGCATAAAAGACTTAGACATGCTAGCATGGAGCTTCTACAAATGGGGAAGCAACATCCAGCATCTTACAAAGTCAGATATGTTGTAAGCACTTCTAGACCTCTTCAACTTATTCATATGGACTTAGTTAGACCAATTAAAAATGCTAGTCTTAGTGGAAAATACTATTCATTTATTCTTGTTCATGGCTACTTCAGTTCACTTGGGTCTCCTTCCTTACTCATAAGAGTGACACTTTTGATGTTCTAAAAGTTTTTCTAGAAGAGTTCAAAATGAAAAGGTTTACTTCATTTCTTTTATTAGGAGTGATAACGAAAAAGAGTTTCCAAATGAAAGCTTTGAAAATTATTATTTAGAAAATAAGATCTCTCACAACTTTTCTACTCTAAGAATGCCACAACAAAATGGTGTTGTAAAGAGGAAAAATAGGACATTGGTAAAGATCATAAGAACAATGCTCCATTAGTACTCTTTACCCAATGACTTTTAGGCTGAAGTCATCAATACTGCATGTTATATAGCAAACCAAGTTTTCAAAGACTCATTTTAAATAAAACCACTTATGAGTTATAAAATGGTAGAAAACCTAAGATTTCATACCTCAAAATGTTTGGTTGTAAATGCTACATTCTTAATACCAAGGATAACCTTCGAAAATTTGCCTTAAAAATCGATGAAGGTATTTTTCTTGGCTACTTCACTAGTAGCAAAACCTATAGGGCCTTTAATAAGAAGTCTATGGTGGTTGAAGAGTTAATGAATGTTGTATTTGATAAGTCCAGCAAACTTGATCATGGGAAAGGTTTTCTTATTGATGATCTTACAGGTGACTTTGAGAAGTTGGAGCTTAACACAATACCTAAGGAAAATGTGATTGATCTTAAGGATCATGAGCCATTACAAGAGGAAGAGCAAGTTGAACCTTATTAAGAAGAGAACTAAGCTCAAGAACTCCTTAAGGAATAGAGGTATTCCAATGATCATCCTAAAGATCTAATCATTGATGAAACATCCAAGGGAGTAAATATTAGAGCTCAATTGCATACTTTAGATAATAATATTGCTTTTGTTTCTTAAATTAAGCCAAAGTCAATTGATGATGCTCTTGATGATGAGAGTTGGGTGATTGCAATGCAAGAGAAACTTAACCATTTTCAGAGAAACAAAGTTTGGAAACTTATCCCTAGGCCTAAGGAATACCCAATTGTAGGTTGCAAATGGGTGTTTAGGAATAAGTTGGATGAGCAAGGTTGCACCACTAAAAATAAAGCTATATTGGTTATAAAGGGTTATAACCAAAAAAAAGGCATTGATTATGATGAAACATTTACCTTGGTAGCAAGATTAGAGGCCATTAGAATTCTTTTAGCATTTATATGTCACATGAACTTTAAACTTTTTCAAATGGATGTGAAAAGTGCATTTTTAAATGGTTTCTTTAAAGAGGAAGTTTATATTGAACAACCTCCGGGTTTTGAATCTTTTGATTTTTCTAACCGTGTTTTCAAATTAAATTAGGCCTTATATGGATTGAAACAAGCTCCAAGAACTTGGTATGAAAGACTTAGTTCTTTTCTTTTAAAAAATGATTTTGAAAAAGCAAGGTTGACACAACATTATTTGTGAAAAACATAACAAGATACAATCATTATGTAAATTTATATTAATGATATTATATTTAATGCTACAAATGAATCTCTATGTGAGGAATTTGATAAGTGTATGATTAAGAAATTTAAGATGAGCATGATAGGCGAGCTCAAATTCTTCCTTGGTCTTTAAATTAAGCAAACCAAAGAGGGCTTCACCAAGTATACAAAGGAGCTACTCAAAAGGTTTGGTGCATGGATAGATGCAAAGTAGCAAAGATTCCAATAAGTTCATCAATTAAGCTAGACAAAGATGAATTGGGTAAGCTTGTTGATGAAAAGAAGTATAAAAGTATGATTAGCTCTCTCCTCTATCTTACTGCTTCTAGACCTAATATTATGTATAGTATTTGCTTGTGTGCTAGGTTTCAATCTTATCCTAAGGAATCATATTTACATGCAGTTAAAAAAATATTGAAATATTTGCATGGTGCATTGCATTTAGGATTGTGGTATCTTAGGAATCATCATTTAGTCTTCTTAGTTATTTAGATGCATATTATGCCAATAGTTTATGTTGAACTAGGATAATCAATCCTAGGTTTAGAACCTCTTTTGATCTTGACAAAGTAGATTGATCATCACTAATATTTCAAATAAGTGTTGTTCTTGCAGAATTGAATCAATCTCTCAAGAAGAATTGAAGAAGTTGATG
>CATIWR010591602.1:0-35712 GCA_949677035.1 Omphalea diandra
TATATATATATATCTTTTTCGCTTATATATACACATACGTATATATTCGTGTGCGCGCGCGCATATATGTGTGTAATATACACACACATGAAAGGAATGTAGACGTGCTCTCAATTAGAATTTTTTTTAAGGAATTATGAAGATTTTCCTTTTCAATGAAAATTCTCGTGTAGGAGTGGAAATAACATATTATATAAATATTTTCACGTATAATCTGATAGTGAATTATTTAAACTATATTTAATAGTCTAATAATATTTAATGAATATAATCAATAAAAATTAAGCAAAATTATAAATTAAAATTTCATTTGATTCAACCCAATTAAACATATGATAGATTAGGAAAAAATGCTCTAGTACCATTCATTTTATACATATTTAAATTTTTTTTTTCTCTCCCTCTCAAAAACAGCTATAGCATTGTAACTATCATACTTGTGATTCCTAAGAACAACCCAATTATTTTTTACCCCCAACCTATTTAAAACAAGATTAAAAAAAAGTCATTTTCTAGAGAAAGTGAAAGAAAATTTGATCAAACACTCATAGTTGGTGAGATCTGACGATTTGGTGTGTTTTCATCAGTGGGTTCAATCTTTCTCATCATAAATGAAGGCTTAAGCGATGGATCATCCTCATCATGATATGCATAAGCAAATCCTCCATGCGTAGTTAAGTCCATGCCTGCCACCTCATCTTCATCTGAGATCCTCAACAACCGCAACTTGTTCAGGCCATAAAACACTGGGCCCATTGTCACCGTGACCCACCCTGAAATCACCAAAATTTCGATGATCTGAGCCGCCAAAAGCTTCCCTCCACCACCCATCAACAGCCCATACGGTCGCCCATGCTTGTTTGGGTACACCTCATTGACGTAAGATTTTGTGGCAAATAATCCTGTGAACAGTAGGCCCCACGCCCCACATCCACCGTGTAATTGGGCTGCTTCTAACGGATCATCATACTTGAACTTCTCTGCGAGCTTATTACACCCAATCAAAACCCACCCTGCAACGAAGCCACATATGATTGCAGCCCATGGTTCTACTACTGAACACCCTGAGGTGATTGCAGCAAAACCCCCTAATAAGCCATTGCACACATCAATCACATTCCAATGGCCCACTAATAATCTTTTGCTAAATAAGGTAGTAAGGGCAGCTGTGCACCCAGCCAATGTAGTAGTGACAGCTGTCCTCCCGACAGCAGTCCATTGACCATAATACCGTCCACTGTCACTGTAACTCTTCAAGATTGTCAAAAACGAACCCGGGTTGAACCCGTACCAACCGAACCATAACAGAAAAGAACCGAGAACGACCAAGGAAGCACTGTGGCCACGTAATCCTATGGACCGACCTGTCCGGTCGAACCTGCCTATGCGTGGACCCTCAATGAGAGCACCCCACAAACCAGCAATGCCACCAACCATGTGGACCACACCCGATCCGGCAAAGTCGATGGCCCCGACCCGAATAGAAGATTGTCATCGGATTTGGTGGCACTGGCCCACCCATCACCAGACCAAACCCAATGTGAAACAATAGGGTAAACAAAGCCCGTCAAGAAAGAAGAGTATATCAAGTAAGCAACAAACTGCGTTCTTTCAGCAATGGATCCGCTAGTGATACCAGCAGCAGCTATAGCAAAAGCCCATTGGTAGAGAAAGAAGCTGTAGTCAGCAACAGGAGAAGGGAAGTCATTGAGGCCGAAGAAATGGCGACCAATGAAGCCATTGCTAGGAGAACCAAAGGCAAAAGCATAACTAAAGAGATAGTAAGAGAGACCACCAGCAGCAGCATCAAGAACGTTTGTTAGCATTATGTTCATGGTGTTCTTGGCCCGGACAGAGCCTGCACATAGCATGGCGAATCCCAGTTGCATAGCAAAGACAAGGTAGGCGGAGAAGAGGAGATAGGTGTTGTTAACAGCATAGGATGCGTCTGAGAGCTGGTTGGCTATGGTGGTGAACTGGGAGCAGAGGTAAGCGGCAGCGGCAGTGGAGTTTGTGGTGGTGGAGAGGAGAGGGGCTAGTTCTGAGGCTGAGCAAGCCATGGTAGAGAAAGAAAGAAAGAAAATTTTATATGTAAAGAAGAAGAGATTGGTAACAGTGTATATATAGAACAAAGAGAGTTTGTGGTGTGGTGTGGTGAGAAATAGAACGTACGATTTGAACAACAACATAATAAGGCTTTTTTTTAAAAAAAAAATTATGTTTTCAATAATTATATTTTATTCTAAAAGAATCTAATAAATAAAACATATATAAATTTATACCTGTATAGGTCAACGACTGTGCGCAAGAGGAACCTGTTTCATATAAAGTGGTCCAGATTGGTCGAAGAAGAAACGCAGGTGATTAATATTTTGCAATAAAATGGGAGAAAAGGAGCAACAAGACAACCATTTTCATTTCAGCAAATATAGTTTATTAGTTATATTTTATTGTCTTTTCCTTTTTTTAAAAAAATAATTTATACTTTATAGCTTCGTAAAACTGTTCATTGGAATTATTAACCACTTGCAATTATAGAATTATAATGGTAAAATATGATAAGGACACCTGTGATTGTGACAATTTATAGTGATTTAAAAATTTTGGTCCACATCTCCTGAAAGTCTTCCCGTGCTGCGCAAAATGGTAATTGTACGAGGCCCAAGATTAGATGAGCAATTAGCCCAATTTTTTGTGATTATTTTACAATCTAATGACATAATGAAGATGCTACAACTCACCAAGAGTTTGTCCAGTAGTTCTATGTATTTTACAATAATTAGGATATCATCTAATATAATAACACAAATCTCTCAACAAATTAATTTGTTTTTAAAGGAAGTCAATCAAAGAACATGGCTAAAAATGAATCCAATTGAGCTGAATTTAAACTAACGCAAATTTAATTCTTTTATTAACGAAGTTTAATAAGTTTTAATTTAATTTATTTATTAACCAAATTAAACCCCATCAAATATGATTATGTTCGTATATGATTTACAAGATTAATCAAGTTCTTATTGAGCATAGAGTTTTGTAATAACATTAAATTATATTTTAATAATACCAAGCAATATTTATCTTTTTTAAATTATATGTTAATAAATATAATTTTAAGTTTTATATTGTATGTATTTATTATAAAAATTAAAAATTGAGGTTAAACAAGTTCATAAATTTAAACGAGCTGAATATCTCTATAAATTCTAATAAGATAACTAATCTATAAATGCTAATAAGATAACTAAGTTATTTAAACAAGTCTATTTTTGAATCCCTAATCAAGTTTCTTCAACTAATTTACCACGAGGTTAGTTCATAGATCTAAATGGGATAAACACACTTTTGTTCAGACTTGATTCGTTCACTAAACGAGATTAAAAATTAAATTTTATTATTTATTTATTATATAAATAAGCTCAAATGAGGTATTATGGAGTCCAACTATCAAATCATTCATGAGTGCTTGATTCATTTGCAGTCTTATCAAAGTAATGTAATATTTAAAAAATGCGATTTTAAGGGTGTTTGATAAAATCAAAAGAAATCAGCACTTTATTTCGACCATTACTAAAGGAAGGATTAATAAGTGCAACTTAGTAAAAAAGTTGAAAGAAATTACATAAAGATACTTTATAACTGTTTTCTTAAATTAATTCTCTTAGTATGGTAAAAATGTTTATCTTAATAAATTAGAAATGATATGGTATTTCATAATATACTTTCTTAAGAATTAGTAAATGAAAATGCTTAAAGCTCCATTTTTTAAGAAATAATTTTCTAAAAAATATTATTTCAAAAAAAATAAGTTACCTCTCTAAAAGTGATTCTCTTTAAAACAGACAAATCTTTAATTCTAAACTAAATAAAGTCATTGAGCTTGAGCTAATAATGGTAAAATCCCTATCTTTTTATACAAATCAAACCTTGATGAAATTAAAAATTAGAGAAAGAGAGAAAGGTTGCTTCCCTATATCTAATTAGGAGTGAAGTATCTCTGAACAAATTAAATTAAACATTAAGACCTCTTAATTTCCAAGACCAAATCCACTGGCAAAATAACTCAACTCCAAGTTCTTTTTTTTTTTTTTTATGTATGAAAATAAAAGTTAAAAAAAAAAAATCATGCAGTGGAAATTTCCAAACATGAGGAGGCAAGTCAATAAACTCTATCTGTTTTGCTGGGAGGCCATTTTGACTATCGTAAGAACCATCATCACTTGTCTCTTAAAATTTCAATTTTGATAAATTTTTTTCAGTCGTAAGAACCATCATCACTTGTCTCTCAAAATTTCAATTTTGATAAATTTTTTTCAGTCCTAAGAACCATCATCACTTGTCTCGAAATCTCTTGATTTACTGGAATCCGATATCAATGCACTAACAAGTAGCTGAAATCTCATCAGGATATCATCTTCTAAGTCGCCGAAATCCAATCTTTTCATTTTCAATGTGCATGTGCTTTAAATCTCTCTTCTTGATGTCTTGTATGAGTTTTAATTTTTTCTATCTTCTCCTATCAAAATTTTATATATATATATATATATATATATATATATATATATTTATTTATTTATTTATTTATTTATCCTCAGTTTTTTTTTTCAGTTACCACTTAAAAAAAATGTAGCTTGACAGTTCTGATCAATTAATTGTTGCCTTAATTCGATGAATCTTTCTTTTTATCAGATAATGGCATTGTAAATGATCTTGTTGGTGCAAGTTTTTGTTCTAAAATCATGCATCTATATTTTTTGGAATTGAATTTAAACTCAAAACTCAGAAATAACTAAAATATCAAGATGTTTCTTTTTATTATTTTTAATTTAATTATATTTATATTAATTTTTTTTCTTAGCACTTAATTTATTTATTTAAGATTATGCTATGAAAGACAGAGTAATTTTTTTTTTTTATAAAGCTTGAGTATTAATTTAAGAATGTTAGAAATTTAAATAATATTAAAATTTTATAAAAAAAATAGTTTTTTGTGCTTTTAATGCTTTGATGTGCCTTACACTTTAACAACTATGCTAGATACAATGAATCATTATGAATTACTTCTCAAATGGGGAACACGAATCAATATAAATATTATAATTAGATTTAATGAATATAGTAAGCTTTTACATGCCTCATTCCCTAACTAAAAGAGTACATTACCAATAACATGTACTCGCTTTTATCTAAAAGGCAAACAGGTGATTGATAACATATATGATAAACTATCAAGCTTTAACAAACTTCTCATATGATCAAATATATGTAATAATCGATATATGTTTATAATTATATTATATTATGACTCAAATTCTTAATTAGATGTGAAAAAAGATTTTTTTTTTTCTATTTTGTTTGATAAAAATATTCTTAACTAGAAGGAGTATTATTAATTGTATAATATACGACTCATATTTTAAAATTATTTTTATTCGAGTTTGAATTCTTATTGGTGCAAGATTTAATGAGGTTAATTTTATAAATAAGAGCCTTACAGAAAATTGTTTTAGCTTTTGCTCGAAACGATGAGCGTTTTTGCCCTTTAATAAAAAGAGGGGTTTGTTATTGTGCTTGGTAGTCGTTGGCCTATAAAAGTAGAAGTTAAAATAAGAATTAGTCTAGTTATGTTCAGAAAGAATTAAAAGAACAAATTATTATGTTTATTATGAGTAATGTGAAGTGAATTGTAGTTGTGTGATGAAATAATATATGAGATAAAGTGTATGATGCATCATTAAGTTTTTGTATGCACTAATGTATGGTTGAAAGGTTTCTCGAGTGTAATGAATTTAGATGTGACCCTCTTGAAAAATGAATCATATAAAATATTGTTGTAATTTGTGTGTTTACTTCTTACAAGATTGCTCTCACGATAACAATAAATGTAATATTAATGCATAACAAATTATATAAAACATAGTTTAGTGACAGAGTGGTTGCAAGAATACATAATTTGTGGGGTCGCGAGTCGCCCAAGTTAATGTGGATTTTGGTTTCTTTTTGTTAACTTCTTGATTTCATTACATAAAAAATCTGTTGTCAATGAATTGGAAATTGGACTGAGTATAAAAATTTTTACATATTCTAAATGCAAGATTCCATTGTCAAACATAGAAGCAATGGCCTAAGAAGGTTGTTTAGATGTACAGATCATTTTGACGTTAACAAATGTGGAACCAATAAAGGGAGAGAACAGAGAAGATATTAGAAGACAATAAAAGTAATATCTTGAAATACTGGTCATTGTTTGATGATTTCTCTGTTAAACATATACATCATCACTTCCAAATGCTAGGAAGATCATCTTGTTTAGAGGCTAACTGAATAAGTTGGAAAGACATTTCTCCAGTTATAAGAGTCTAACAAACAGTTCTTTTGCAATCAATGAAAGTTTTTTGTATAAAATGACAAAGAAATGCATACATAACATAATCAACAGTGGCAAGAAATGAAGTGAATCTCAATTATACTGATGCAAGAGTCAAAAACATGGAAAGGACAATGGCCTCTCAATGAAGTTGGAGGCACCCAAGAAATAGAACTTAAATAATTGATCTCTATTTTTTATTATTTGATCAATGAAACTATAATAGCAATAAGCAAAAATAACAGCATATTATTTAAAAACTCTTACCTCAAGAAAGGTTATACCTCATCAGATCGTGACAACACAAATTATATTGTATATCTTCACATAGATAAACTTCTCACGGGCCAAAGAATCTGAATATTATAAGATTAACAAATGCATAAAATTTGAAGAATCCCTGCATAGACAAGATGCCAAAGAGTATTTTAATCTGCAAAATCATGCTCTGAATAAGAGAGATTCAGATTATTATATGAATTATTTAAATGAAGATGTCTTACCTATGAGCAAGTTAATGCTTCATCAGATTGAGACAGCATTACCAGTATATAAAAAAAATTCTCAAGGATTGCCTCTTCATATGCTGAATAATCTTAAATTGCTAAAAAAATCAGCACATAGATTCCGAGGCTTCAACGTCACCACAGCTTCTTATTTGTCTCTGACGCTGTATTACAAACGTAATCTGTAGTAGGTAAACTCAGGCTGAAAAAACATATTAGTAGGTTAGGTTAACCAACATGACTCTTGCCTAACCCTTTTTGCTTAGAGTTAAATCATAAGATGCTAAAACATTATAATTTCAGTAGAGAAGTGCAAAATTAATCTATCCATATCCCAGACAAATTCTCTGATTTTCCCTGCAAGATGGTAGCAGTTTTCTGTAACAGTTGTATCATGTTATGTTACTCCAACGCATTTAAGTGTTAATATAAAGAAACGTGAGATTTTTACATATTGTCAACTGCAGCAAACGGGTAAATCAATTTTCCCGATAGTCTAAGCAATAGCCGGCCAATCGCCACATCTCTCAGCACAATAGTTCCTCTAGGCACCTACTATGTATTCAACATCCAAATAATAAGAACTTTCAAACTCTACATTCAATTGCCAATCCTTCTAAGTATTCAACATCGATTCAAAACCCAGAGGCATCAGGAAGGGAGGGTTATGGTCTTGGCTTTCTGAAGAGCACACCAGCAACTAGAATTGCAAAGCCAAAATATTAAAAATGCTCAACATTGTTTTATTATTAGTGCATTGTTGCAGAATTCTGATCTGATAATCAATTCTAACCAAAACAAAATCTAAACATTTGTTTTCATAAAATCTGTCTGAAAATACATATATGTATGCACCTTTGCATACCAAATGACTATACAATTGTAACACAGTCATACATAAATGTTAACGTCCCCTTTGCATAACAAAATGAAAGCTACATATACAGAATAAAAATTTTAACTCAGACTTCCATCTAAGAGAGAGTTTTCAGAGACATCAGAATTAGAAAGTGGGATTACACGATTATGATGTGGGTCATTGTTAGACAGAAATGCCAGATACTTCAGTTCATCAGCACTAGAGGAACTGATACTGGAATTGCATGACTACAAGAAAACTAACAAGCAAAAGTGATGTAAAGTTTGCACCAAAGAAGCTCACTTTTCCTCAGATTTAAGTTGTCTTCCAAGCAAGAAAAGTCCCACAGAGGTAAAAGCAGACAAAAATGTTGATGAGTAAAAAAGCACAAGCAGAGCTCCTCTTAGAGACTGCAACCAGAAAAACTTTTAGTACAAAATAAAACGATCATAAAGACCAACAAAAATGAAAGAGAAATTTCCAAAAACCTTAGCCAGTAGTACAGCATTGTCATTTGCATACTGAAATGAGCTTTCTGGTATGTTTTGAATGCCCTTACATGCTTCCCACGAAAGGATCCTACATTTCAAATTTTGAATATGTTGACATATCCTGGTCCTCTTTATTACAGAAAATAATAAGAGAAAAGAACCTACCCAAAAGCAACTCCAATGACAGCCCCAATGTTGGCTTTCTCTGGCGTCACTGCAACCTGAAGTTCTCCAAACTGCAAATGAGATTGGCATTTGTATATGTTTATTATTAAGTGAATATCCCTTAGACGACACTGCAACAAATATGGGTTCATCATCTACCTTGAACACTCTGGTTTCTTTCTTTGGTTCTTCTTCCACTGTAGCTGTTATTGGACTTGCAGATAGAAACTTTCCAGTTGTAATCATTGCTTTTGCAACCTATAAAGGTTTGATAGGAGAAAAAAAACATATCGACTGACAATAGAGCATATAAGAGGAAGAGGAAGAGGAATTTGTTCGGTAACTTTTTCATCCTAAACTCTGGAAGATTTATTGGTGCACCACATCCTGGAAAGCAGAAATCTATCCCTAGTTCTTCTCACAAAGCATCCAATAGTAACTACTAGATAATTAGTTTGAGTATCACGATGCATCAGAACAGGAACAAACATAGGAGAAGAAATTCTCTGTACTGCTGCCTGGCTGAGCTGACTGATCACCATTGTAAGGAGTTGAATATTCAAGAAGATTCTTTAAATTTGTGGGAAGACTAACTAATTTATCAAAGTTGGTTTTAGACTTTCAAATGAGAATGAAACAAGTGTAATAGTTCGGCGAAATGTTTCGTGTATGGTGAGTGTATCTTGGAAGTTACTGCTTAGAAGCTGTATACAGACAACAGCTCTTAATTCAGTGAGATTAAAGAAGCCAATTTCACTAACTCAACTTTGTTAATATTGAGCAAAGGCATAAGAGAAGAGAGATCAATCTTAGCTATTAATTAACAAAGTTGAAGCAAACTGTCAGCAGATTGAATTGCACAATCTTCTTAAACACAAAGAAGTCTTTTGTTTCAAAAAGAAAGTCCTCAATTGCAATCAGCAGAGGAAAGAGAAAAAGGATTCGAGCGTCTGAGTATGTTACAGATTATTCAACTTGCAGAAAGGGAAAATACCTGCATTAATAATAAATACTCCAAGCATAAAGACAGTATTATGCAATAATATTAGTGCTAGTTCTCATGTGGCTACACATCTGCAAAGTTCAGTTTTTGGATGGACATTTTATCGATGCACAACTTGCGATGCATGTTAAAAATATACACGAGCAGTAGCATTCTTACTGATGCAACTTGCAAACTATTTGATATTAAATTGCAGCTTATGTTGAAAATACAATTTTATTATTTGTAAAGAATACATAATAAAAACACAGTAAATTTTCAGAGTTGTATAAGTTACCTTCTGCATTTCACCCTGACCATACTGTCCCACGGCCTGGAACCTCCTTCCTGCAGATACCAAACGCTTGCCAAATGCTAAACAGCAAAAAGATTAATAAGCTTCAGAAGAAACTCTTTAGCATGCACCCAGTATCAATTGTGTAAGCTTCTAGTCTTGCCTGCCTTGGCCTTGCTTGTCAAAGTACCCTCCAGCATAGGGAGCTTTCTTGCTAAAGCATGGGAAGCTGCTGTGTCAGCTAATTCCCATGCTCGAGAGAGATTTAACAAGAGTTCTCCTAGTTCTTGACCACACTGGAAGCAAAATTTTAGGTATCAGTTCCTTGGTAGTTTCCAAAAAAACATTTTACTTTAGTTACTAACAGTTATAATATAGACAAATTTAGTGAAGGCCTAGAGTGAGATTTCTGTGATTTCCAATAGGTGAACAACATATTGACTATTCCTTGGATCAATAAGTCGAAAAGCATGGTAGGAACTTAGCAAGCGAATTAAATTGGGATGACATAAGGCACAATTGGCAATATAATTGCTTACTACCTAGTCCCAGCATAGCTAAATTCTAAATACAACTACGAAAATCTACATGCAACATCTATGTATTTATCTACATTGGGTTTCTAAAGCATTTTTTTCGACCCCAGTAGATTGCTCAAACGATAAAAATGAAAATTTAAATAAATGATTCTAGTAAGAAGCCTCCTATCAAGATATGTCTCACACAGTATTCAAATATCAAAATGATCAAATCCTCAATACTTTGTGAACAGAAATACTCATCAAATCATAGCGAAGCAATGATGACCAAGAAATACACACCTCATCAAGAACAGGTCCATTTGAAAGATCGAAAGCTGCATCATTAAGCTATAAACACAAAATTAAAAAGCAAAAGAAAGTCTAACTTTATAAACAATAAAATACCCATATAAAAAAAATTTTTAAAAAAAGACTTACTTTATCTGTTTGTAAAGCTAATTAACTTACATCCAGTCTAAGATCAGAAGGTAATTGTTCAAAATAATCAGGTGGAAGATCAAAACAGTCCTGCAACCACAAAAAGGAGGTAACTTTACAATGTATTTAAGCAAAGTAAATGTGTAATAATGTAAATACAATGTATGAAATAGTAGTATAGTGATTACAGAGAGGTTGGCCAGGAGGGATTCAGGAGAAGGGTCGAGTGACTGAGAAGAGTCCGATGATTCAGTAAAGGCAAGTACTGGAAGGGTTATGGGTTTTGATTGGTGGTGAAGTCTTGTGGTTGTAAGTGACGTAAGATAACAGACCTGTCCTGAATTTTTAAGAAATGATAAATGAAGAGAGGAAGAGAGTGTGGGTAGAGGTAAGAGGTGGTAGAGAACACATGAACACGTCATCTCTTTTCTGTAATTTGCTTCTTTTTTTTCTTTGGTTTCGGTTTTTAGGTGGTTGATGATGATATTCAGATTATCAAATACTGAAATGTTTCCGGATATTATGATTCGGTTCTTCCTTCAGTTGGAAAGCTACTCTGTCGTTACACCACAGTCAAAGGAAAGATTTCCATGTCGTTTGATTACAGGAAAATTTTCCGTCTTGTCTATGAACCAGAGGGAAAAGTTTCCTCTCAAAAGTAAAAAAAAGTATATTTTTTTTTTTAGAAAACTCTACCAAATAGTCCAAATTTTCTTGTGGGCTACTTCAGTTAAAACTTACAAAACTTCAGAGAGGAAAAGATTTCCATGACATTGGACGACAAGGAAAAGTTCCCTTTCTTTTATAAACGACAGGAAAAACTTTCCGCTGCGAAAAAAGAAGTCGTTTTTGTATTAGGATATGGAGAAAACAAAATCAGCGTATTGGCCAAATTATCTTTTGGGCTCAAAAGAGAGCCTTTATATCCAGCGAGTCGTGTCCGAGTTGCTTTCATTGTACAGGAGAGAAGGTGAGGGAGAAGGCAATTTTGAATTTGTGAAGCTTTTCGTTGATTCAGGTAACGTAGAGCAACAGACCCTTTTCTTTTTTCTGCTGTTCAATTGCTTTCTGCAACGAGATTCTATCATCTGACATCGTTTTTTATCTGATTAAATAACTCGTGTGTTACTCTATTCATTTTTGCTTCATTTGTCTCAAGGTTCAAGGTTTTCACTTTTCTTGTTTATGTTCATTGCCATTTTCTTTTTCGTAATTACATGGGGAAGGAAATGAAACTAACACACTGAAATGTAGTTGGTCTCACATCAAATACTCTTAAGAGCCCATCCATTAGCAGTTCACTTCTAGTTCCAATTAAAAAAAAAAGGCCAATAAACGTCTGGAACAAATTAAAAAAAAAAAAAAGGAAAAAGAAACAATCTAAAACAGAGAACGCCGCCATCTAAACTTATTCTCAATATCCATCAAACACCAACGGAGGCCAAAGAAGAGAGACATCTCTTCTCTACATGGGAAGAAGCTCTTTCAAAACGATTATTACAGAGCCAAAGAAGGAAAACCAAGTTCACGCTCTTTTATTTGGCATCTCTCCAGCACCGCTGTTCAAAGGTTGAAGGAAATCAAAGTTTGGCTCTGTTTTTCTATTTTAAAGGGAGACTGATTTCTTTTCCTTTTGTTTTGTTGATTTTAAAACCTTGCTCACGGGTATGACATGTTTCAGACAGAGTATGTAAAAATTTTCAAAATCTTTCTCATGGCTAGTGATTTGCTGTGAAATCTTGGCATTTTGACTTGTGGATTTTACCTGTAGGGATCCCAGTGGCATCCAAATTCATAGAGGTTGAACATATTCTCAAATCAAAATATGTATTTATGTTAATAGAATTGACTTTTTAAGATGCTGATTTTCTTTGTTTGATCTATGTTTTTTTGTCCCAGCATGTCTGGAGAAGAGGAAGAATATGCTGCTAAGCTCAAAATTGGAGCAGGTAAGGATAATAACATAGAAGTATAGATATGCGTAATTATATTTTTAAGGAAGGAATATGCTAGAGAAAAAGATGTATTGTGACTGAGGGTTTAATAGTGCTAATTGTTAAAGAGGATAATGTTAAATTGGAGGGGGTAAGGATACATTTCACAATAACATAGAAATGTATATATGTATATATATATATATATATTGAAGGAAGGAATATGTAAGGGAAATATAAAAATTAAGATACTTTGTTTTAGGATTTGATAGTGCTAATTATTAAAGAGGATAATGTTGAAGGGGCAGTAATTACATTTTTTTAGTGCTTTTGATTTGTATTTATTTACTGTTAGGGTTAAATTAGTGATGCATGTTAACCCTTAACAACTCTATCCTCAACAAACATGGTTAACAGGATTAAATTTTAGTCTAGTGATAGATCCCTAGTGTGTTGACTATGTGTAAGAGCTTGATGGAAGTTCGGAAGATGTGGAACTTAAATTTTCCCTTTGGTGTGAAGGTGTTTAAATATATTGCTTCTAGCTAAATTAAAAAAGAAATTCGTTATTTGCATTGTGCAATCATCGTCGCATTGCTGCACTAATAAAGCAGTTCAGATCATCAAGATTTTGTGTCAGGATGGGGAATAGTCACTCTTCCACTGAGTATGGAAATTTTGTCAGTAGCTTGATTTGTATGTCTTAAATACTTGAGTTGCCATTTGATATTTTTATATTGGTGAATTTACTCTCTTTTCCTAGAGTTTGTGAAGGCAAGTGCTTAATGAATTGTGAAGTAGCATTAATTCTTGAACATAAATATGAGCAGCTTCAGCAAATGTCTGACGACCCAATGAACCAAGTATCTCAGTAACGGGCTACTTATCTTAACTAATTTAATAAATTCAAGAGAATGAGAATGTTGTGTGACCTCTAGTTAATTGCATTAGGCTGACTATTAGCCAGTTGCAGGGTTGCATTTTTCAAGTTCACAATGCCATGTTTTTTTAAAATATGTAGCCATAAGCTAGGGTCTCCTATTTGAGTGGGCTCCCTCTGTAATCTTCTTACCTTTCAAAAGGATTCCTAGATGGCAACTTACTAGCTGCAGTATTTAAAACATTTTGAGCTAACCTGAATTGGTTGACTGATTTTCCAGCTTCTAATCTAACTAAGGCTGACAGACCTATAATATTAACACACTGCACAATGATTTCATATCTAGTAGATTAATATATCATCTTTGTAGTATTACAAGTTTCTAGTTGTTTTGTTAGATGTTAATGGCCTGCTTTGTTGTGTTGGTTGCAATTGTACAGTTGTTTCTTCAATGAAATCTTTGGTGAAATACTGAAGCAGAATGCAAGTTTGGATATGTCCGTAACATTACCTTCCAGATGTGAAAATAAGCAAGCTCGTGAAAATGGATGGTACAACAAGATTTATTCTATTGCCAAATGCATTTAAATTTTTTGTTCTGTAGGGTATTTGAGAAGTCACTTCAGTATGTGAAGCGCTTCAGCCGATATAAAAATCCTGATGCTGTCAGGCAAGTTAGACAGTATCCAAGAATTTGTTTAAATGATTAGTGCTGTAACAAATCTAACTAGGTCATTTTTTTTAATTTGTGTTACAAATGATCTTTTCTCCAGATGGAATCTTTAACATGTTAAAATCAACTTTGCAATGATGTTAATTATGAAAGTTTTGGCAATAACTGAGTTTATCTTTTCCTCCCCTTATTTTGTTTCTTCCTTTGTTTAGTAATTATAAGAATTATTAACAGTGCGTAACGTAACCAATTCTCAGAATTCTTAGCCGATGCCAGTTGGTTGAATACGAGGTGAGTTGTCACCCTCTAAACTGAAATTTGTAAGTTTGATCTGGAAGTTAAAGCCATTAATCTTGTACTACCTTTATTTGCAGCTTTGTGTTCTTGGCAATCTCTGCCCTCAAACTGTGGAGGAAGCTATTGCCATGGTGCCTTCTCTCAAGGTACAACAAATTCATAATCGTGGCCTTTCTCATTTGAGAACTTAATGTTTTATTAACATAGACATTTGGACATTGCTGAAAACTAATGAAGCAAAAGCTGCAAGAACCATGAATCTATGCCTGTTTGGTAGCAAATATGGGAAGCCCAACCCCACCAATATGTGTCTCAGCAATCATGTTACAAAAAGGGAAATGATAATCTCTTTATCAGGGGGCTTCCCTGAGTGTGTAGGCAACCATTTTTTGAATGGGGCATCACAAATTGAAAGCATCCTATAAATGTGGTTCTCTTTACAGCCCTTCATTATGCAGACAAGAGGACCGGCTCACGATGATGACACAATTGAGAAAATGTTGAATGATCTCTCATTGATCAAGAAATTTGAATAGTGGCTGGAACATCTTCTAGCTATGTCAACTTAGGTGGGAATTGTTGATGTGTTATGGAGAGTTGTGTAATAGTTATCTGAATATAAAATATTAGCATGCATGTGTGGTTCATGCATTACTAGATATGGCTGTGAAATCTTGTTTTATTATACTATTGTGTGATACTATTGCAACATGGGAGGATACAGCTGATTAGCAGACTTCATCTGGAGTTTTTCAGTTTGCCACGTTATAGTCTGAACATTGTTGAGCTTATGCACTGTAGTTTAAGAGAGACTTCTTGATACTCCATTTCCGGAGGTGTCAAGTACCAAAGTATTAAACACGTGATAGACTTTTAGAATATAAATGATAAATATAAATAAAAACACTAAAAGATAAAAAAAATATATATATATTCAATTATAAGTGATAAAGATAAAATGTAATAAATATTTTCTAGATAAACATTAATCATTGATGACTTACATATCAGATAAATTATTATAATAATAAATAGTCAAATTACACGATACCATACCATGATGATACTTATAGAATAACCCATAAACTTGAGTGTAAAGTTCGTTTTTAATAGTACTGTGGCCGATCATGGACAAAAAAAAGAACATTATATCAGAACATCTACATGTAGGAACTGAAATCCAAATCTCAATCTGCAATGATGTTATAATGGTGCGAGAATATACGTCTAGAAGTGCATATATGGTTCCAGGAAGAACACCATCAAATGAAGCTTTAATTCGATTTCAAGGGTAAGAGATTATGAACCATAGTTATTTATTTGTTATTAATATACCCATATAATAGTCTGAAAAGAGAATATATTTATATCTCAATAAAAAAAGAAAAATTATCTATTTATTCTCGTATACTTACCAATGGTTACAAAATACTCACAATTATTTTATTGGTTAATTGAAGAAAAAAGAAAGCATTGTTGTAATTATTTTCTTGATATTAGTCAATTATTATAATTATCTCTCATTAAAGTAATGGTTGTGTGAAAAAAAATGCTTAACTTGAATATAGTGTTAATATTAATTTGATTATCGATTTTAATTAATGAACTTATTATTTATCAATTTTTACACGACAACCTTTTGGTTCTTTATTTTTTCACTTGAACATTATAAATTTAATATAATCCCTCCATTTCATAACCCAATGTATAATGACAACCATTTTGTAACTGCTTTTTTATTAGTTGTTAATTTGATTTTGATTGATATTTGAATTTGAGATCTCACAAATTTTATTAACGAATTCACTTATTGAGTTATAGGATTAGCGATAGTAAACAAGTCTAGTCAAATTTAAATTGGATTATTTTTAGATTGGATCAATTCAAATTCAAATTGGATCATAAACTAGTTATAATATAATCAGTTTTATTAGAAACGATCTCGATTAGAAAGATTTTCACATAAAGTTGGGTCAAATTCAAATTGGATTATTTTTAGATTGGATCAATTTGAAATCATGTTTTTTTTTTTTTTTGGGTGAATTCAAATGAGTTTTGAATTGCTTTTACTTTTAGGTTGTCATTCCCTGAGTCTTGAATGCAATCATTGTTGCATGGAAGGGAGAGCTTTGACATTAATACGAGACTTATATATCATGACCAATTGTAGGCTGTTGTTTCTTTTGTTCCCATCAACGTTCTTATGTCATATTTTTTAGTTTTGCTCTGGGAAACAGAAGAAAATAGACAAATATAGCACATCAATTTTAGGAGGCCATTCACCATGAAGATTCTGCTAGTGCTTAACTGCCACGGAAAGAACGTTTCGAGCGATTTTGATTATCTGTACCCTGCCCTATATGTCATTTTATTATCTCCGGCTCCCTAAAATAACTAGAGTTATTAGTCTTTTCGTCCCACAATTCTGTGATTATGATGATGTATATTCATGATAATATATAAAATTTTAAATTATATGTATAATTTATTAATTATTTATAATAATAATAACTATTTTTTTTAATTATTAAATAAAGATTATTTAAAATAATAAATAATTTCACTTATTAATAAAATTATTATCTAAATTTTTTTTATTATCTAAATATTTTAAAATTATACTTATTATATAATAATAACATATCTGTAGTGTTCATCAGAAAGTCAAAATCAACAACATATTTAAACAACAGAGAATATTGCGATCGTCAATAGTTAGAAATTGTCTCAATGCACAAATACTGAAGCTAATATAGTGAGAATATAATTAGTGCCTGATTACAAGAATAAAAACTCCAGTTACATTTGAAAACCCCTAATAATAGCCTCCATCACCATGAATGATCAAAACTGAAACTAACCAGATTAGAAAACCTAGCTATCTAATTTATCTTCTTCTTCTTGGTCCACCACAGTGCTACGACTTGTACTTGCACCACCTGATCCAGTAGGACTAGTTGCATTAACATCAAGTGGCTCCTCCCAGACCTTGATGAGTGCCAGCCAGAGTTGCCCATCAACCCTAAACAACCAAATCTGTATTATGTCGTTTACCTTGAATTGCTTCATTATCCATTTCTTGTTTTTCTCATCCCAAACAGTGAGATTCCTGTCCAAAACCTCATTCCATTTTGCCCCTCCGGTCAAGACATAGTTAATGGTATTTTTGGAATTCCATTGCCTTAACTGAATATCAGACTCAAAACCACATGGTTCCATGAGATTAACAGGAATACCCTTCTCCACCTCATGCAAGCGTAGAATCCTTTTTTCACCCATACTCAGAAACTCATTTCGTATTTGGTTACATGGGATTTGGAGACGTCGATGGTGCGGGCTTACATCAGGCTTAAATATTTGTTTCGTTATCACCAACTTCACATCATGCCCTTCTTTCCCCTTTATCTTATCCCTCCATTCAGGAGGAATCTGTGTTGCTGGCTCTAAACCCAGTCTTGCAAAATTTGTTTTCCCAGGCTTCTCGTTTACTGGGTTCTTCTTCTGTTTCTTTCCCATATTCTTCTTTTCTCCATCGTGCTTCTTCTGTTTCTTTTTCTTCGTCTCCTTTCCCCCACTGTCTTTTTCGCTTGCATAACCCCGTTTCAGACAATCCCTTTGGTTCTCCTCCGGCCCCTTCTGTTCTTCGTCTTTTCGTTCTTGAGGGTATTTGGGGTGAAGGGTACTCTTGTTGGCCGCTTCTGCACTGGCCGTATGCACAAACTCTGCGAAAATCCTACCTGCAGCCAGATCCAGCGCCTTGTCTTCATCTCCGCCAACTTCTTGTCTAGGCTTATCAAGAAGTTGTAAGAAAGGACCATCATCCTCATCAAAATTTTGTAACAAAGACCCACCATCATCCACATCTGCTGTAGCCATCTTTTCTCTCTCTTCTTGAACAAAGAAAGATTTTCAAGAATTAATATCAACAAATTTAATGAGAAGAAACCCTAAAACACTAAAGCAATGTATGCATATGTATATACACATAAAGAATAGGATTACTGAAACCAAATTAAACAAGGACTGGGATTGTATTTTGACTTGATATCCAAGCTTTAGAGGGCTTTCCTAGTGACCGACTGAGAGTAAGAGAGAGGGTTGAGCTAATTAATGATGCTAACGGCCTAATTATCCACTAACTGAAGGCTTATATACGCTGCATATTTTGCCCACAATTGCATGGTTTCCTACATATCTTCAAAGATTACAATAATCTTTTTGTGGTGAGATATGTCCAAAGATGATTGGTTGATGGGTTGATTAAAAATATGTTGGCTGTTATATGCATCTTCTTGCCAATATGAAACTCTTATTGCATCATTAATTTGATGCGAGAGAAAGTGCTTTATTATTATTATTATTATCGTCGTGGTCCTATGCATCTTGTTTTTCTGATTAGAGATCATAAACCAAAGTTATCTGCTTATTCGCACAAACTTGTAAATGCTTAAGAAATGTTAAGGAAAAAAAAAAAGAGAAAAGTTATTGTATTTTTTTTCTTAATCCTAATAATCCTTTCATGTTTAAACCTCAATTAAAGTTTAATTCATAAAAATTGTCAATAAGCTTGTTATAGAGAAAAATTTTCAAATATTGCCCTTGAAATAAGAAATAAGAAATAAAATTATGAAAAAAAAAATCATGTTTTTAGAATTATTTAATAATACAGCGTTACAACTAGAACACAGTGAATGGCAAAAAAAATATTTATTTATAGATATTCTACTTAATTTAACAAAATTTTTTACCTACACTCGGGTATTTATAAACTCATTTAATTACATGATTATAAATGTTATATGTAAATATTAGTCTAATTACACATTCTAATTTACCATCTCACTTATATTAGGATATGTCATGGACACCTAGGTGAATACAAGAATTTTTTGTACTCTATAAATCCCACTCTGTTACAATTTAAATATCTAACTTAATTACAATTTATATCTAACGCCAGTGACTATGTATGTATAATTTGAAGTAGAGAGTGAAGTTTTAATTAGTTAGGTATATATTTAAAATTTTTTGATTCAAAAGTTTGATTTGGATATTTTTGAAAAAGGTGATTTAAATTTGATCGCAACAAATCGAAAATGATTTAAACTTGAAATGATTCATAAATTTTAGAATTGAATTGGATCAAATTTGAGTCAACCCGATGAATCGGGTCGAAATAGATTCAAATGAATCAACTTGTAATTCAATCCAATGAAATTTGATGCTAACATAGAAAAAAGATAAATTTTATTATTACATATATAAAATATGGAATAATTAAAATAAAAAAATTAATTTTTAAAATGATTGAATTATTTAATTAAATTTAAATTCAACTTTATTTTTATTTTTATTCTCTTAATCTTCTCCTTTTCTGTAGCTTCAAAGTGCTTATTCTAGAGGTGGAGTTAAAAAAAAATTTCTTTAAGAGAAAGGCTGAGTTTGATTCCATCTCCTAAATATTAAGCTCAATTTTGAATGAGCTCGAACAAATTACTTATATTCAATCTTGAACTCGAACAAACTATATGCTCTAAATAAATAATAATTTTAAAATTTTTATGAATTTAAAAATACATAATTATAATATTTTATTTTTAAAAAATAAATATAAACTCCACCATCCTAAAGAGATAGAATAAAAATTTAAAACAATATATCATAATTAAATCTTGAAAATAAACTTAATTGACTCAAAAATATAAAAATAAAAATTTCACCTAATAAAAAAATTCACTATTTTCTCTATTTTTTAAAAAATTATTTAAAAATAAGAATTACTGTATACAAATATAATGAATTCTTATTATTAGATTTACTAATCCAAAAGTGCAAAATTATAATGTTTTTTTTAAAATAAATATAAAAATTCCTCACACCAAAGAGGTAGTATAAGAGTTTAAAATAATATATCATGATTAAATCTTGAAACATAAATATAATCTATTCACTTAAATTTCAATAAAATGTAAAATTAAAATACTATCTCATAAAAAATTAGCTATTTTTTCTACTTTTTTCTTTTCTTTTCTCTTTTTTGGCTTTCTTTCAACCCTGAAATTAATAAATATGATAGATTTGATTGTTAAAAAAAATAATAAAGAGTTGTCAAGTTTAAGATAATAGTACGAAGAGTTTGTGATAAGAAAAACTAAAATTAATAAGAAACTAAAATTTTGTTTGGTAAAATTAAAAATTAAGTAAGTAATAATTTTAATATTAAAAATTTAAGAGTTGAATAATTTTAGTATAAAAATTTTTAAGAATTGAATGATTATTAAATAGATATCAAATTTAAGAGATATATTTAAAATAAGATAACTATACATTTTATAAAAAAAATATGGTATCATTTGATTTTAAATATTTTAAAACTTAGTATTTATATCCTTATCAATAGAAAAGAATTACGATAATGAATGGATATATCAAAATAGATTTGTTTTTTCTATTACTTAATTATTGAATCAAAATTTTCTATTTATTAGATTAAATAATTTTTTGAAACTAAACGCTTAATAAAAAAATATTATCTAACACACTTAAAAAATTAAGAACTTAAAAAAAATTGTCAAATATTTTAAAAAATAAATATTAATATTTTAATTTTAAATGTTCAATATGATTATTGAACCGCTCCTAAATTCATTAATAACTAACACTGACTTTTTCTATTACATAAAATTTAACAAACATCAATATTTTTTAAAAAAAATCTGGAAGGCAAAGTTATAAAACCTCACATATAGTTGAAATGCAGTGACACATAGCACGAACACCTGCAGTTTTAGTGTAGAGCCACTTGTTCAATTTTTGGCACATATGTTTTTTTTGTAAATTCTAAATGAAATTTTATTATATATTTTTTAAAAAAATTTTAGATGAAATTTGATCATATATTGATCAAAATATCAAATTTTGTATTCATTTCATTTATTTTTTGTAATTATATATCTTGCATCCAACAGAATCTTACTTTAGCACTGTTATCATTTAAGCGGTATTTAATTACTTCAAATCCATACATTATTACAAAAAATGAATAAAATTAATGTAAAATTTGACATAATGAAATATAAAAAAATGATAAACATGATGCACGGCAAGACATATTGTAGATGTCGCACCTCACACCATGTCATATTTTCTTATTTAAAATTTTTATAAAAAATTTAAAGGAACAAAAGATATTTTAGAAAGGTCAATGATATATGTTTCTAAATTTTAAAAAGAATTATGATATATGTCTCAACGTTATTAGAAACGATCTCAAATAAAAAGATTTTCACATGAAATCTCTTTTTTTTTTCTTATCTTTATATTTTGTATTTGAATATTTTAAAATTTTTTAATATAGACCATATTTAATAGAGATATGAATCATTTTTAGACCAGTTTGGAGAGCCAAGCTACCCTTGGGCTCCCTTGCCTCGGCCTCTATTCGTTTCAGACTACAGCTTTTATTCTCCTTCCGCGACGCTGTTATTCTTCCTCTTATAGACATGAGGACGTAATGTTTGTTGGCCAAAAAAAATCCTTAATTTGCCCCTTTGTTTTCAGGAAAAATTAGCATTGCCAATTATATGCCAGAAAGATGGGGTGGGCACATTTTGGTGGAAACTGGAATCATTGATTCAAATATAATTTTAGTTCAGTTCAATTTTTTAAAAAAATTTTGGTTAAGTCAATTCAAATTGTTTTTAGGTAAAAAATTCAATTAAACCGAACCGACCAAATTTTTAATATAATTAAACTAAATTATGTTGAATCTATATTAAATCAAACTAAAAAAATTGAACTCTATTTAAAATTCATTATTTACATTATAAATAAATAAAAATCTATTAAAAAGCATATTATTCATATTAAAAATATTTTAAAATTTGTCATAGGAATTATTATTCAGAAGGTTAGTATACATAGCTAGATTACTTTAAAATGGTCTTATATAGTATTTTTACCAATCAATTTGTTTATAACCAACACAATCAAATGCTAATTGTATTGCAAAGTTGGTGTGGCAAATTCATTAATATCCACCTGAACACTCATTACTATCCGTTTCTATAATAATTTATTGTTTTTAAGAATTCAAAAGTTGTGATCATTATAAAATAACAATAAGTTTCTAAATTAAAATAAATTAATCATTATATTTATTATTGATACTAATTTAATAAATATAATTTTAAATCTTTTCAAATTAACCTAAAAAAGTAAAGTTAAAAAATTGAAGAAAAATCTAAGTCAATCTAATCTTGTCAATTAGTTCACCATATTTTGACCATATTTTGGCCAGATTTTGATTGAATTTCATTTTATTTTGAGTTTGAAAATAAATCCAAACCAAGTAAGAACTTCATTTTCAAATTTTTTGAGTCAATCAGTCGGGGCGAACCTAAATTTGGATAACATATAATTTAACATGAATTTTAGTTTTTTAGGAGTTATATTATATTTATAGACGAAGTAATAATAAAATATATTAAGGTGATTGTATTTTTTAAATCTAAAATTTTCAAAGCTATTTTTAAATCATGATATATAATCTTTTGAAATAATTTATTATATCATCTACTATTTACTATCAATATTATAAAATTTTTATTTACTCTTTAGTGTTTATACACTCATTTAACTTCTATTAAATCAAAATATTTTATATGAAAAAGGTTAGTTATATTATTATTATTATTATTAGATTCCACAGGCCAATCATGTGAAGATCCAACTAGTCAATCAAATATAAATAGTAAAGATATGACGAATAAGTACTCGTTCTTATATATGGAATCATAAAATTAGCCAGAAAGAAAAATAAAAATGAAATTTTTATTGTTTAGGATAATGTATATCATCTATTTTTTATTAAAATATAAATTAATATTAAATATTTATCTATACTTCAGTGCCTATCCATTTGACCACTAATAAAATTATTTTATATGAAAAAAGTTGGTTACTATTTTAGTTTACCCATTAATTATAATTTGTCATCTTATTTATTTTTTGGCTGACAAAATAAATCTTTCATTTATAAATAAAAAATATATCTTAACTAATAAATTAAAAAGTATAAAAGTTTATAACTCTTTTGAACAGTGAAAACATTTTTCATATTATTTCGTTCAATTGATAGAAGAGTACAATATATCTCTTAATAAGTATATTCCACCTAATAATTATTAATCGCAGTTTGATTTTAATATCTTTCAATAAATGTGATGATCTAAACTTCTAAAAAAATTAACACTCAAAATTCAAAACAACATTTCTACGACTCCGAAGAGTATATAACATCAATCTTCCTTAAAAGGGAACATAAATTTATGACAAATGATCTAATAATTTTCATAACAAACAATATATATTAATATTATTAGATATATCCAAAAGGATATAGATTAATTTGGTTTAAGTTATAAACTTTTAAATCTAATCAAATCAAAATTTATTTAAGAAAAATAAAAATTGAAAAAAAGTCCATCATCAATAAAAAAGCTCGATCATCAATTAAAAAATAATCAATAATGACTCAAATCGATAACAAAAACAGATGAAAAAAAGAAAAAAACCAACAAGATGTTATATTTATCATTTTATTCATACTTAATTAATATAATATAATTATATTAGATAAAATGTATACATCTTAATGCATATGAGGCTTTTTCATTTATATCTTATAAAAAAATTAATTATTATTATTATAAAAGTTGCATGTGAGGGTGCAACTAGTCAATGAAATATTAATATTAAAGACGTGACCAATAAGAATATGGAATGTATGGAATCTAAAAATTGACAAATAAGAAAAAGAATAAAATAAAAAGTGAAATTTAATTGTTTAGGATAATGTAAGCAACAATATTCAATCACATTCGTCCTAGTGTCTCTAGAAAGTGGGTACATAAGGAGAGCCATTCGGCTTTTAAATTCTCCATCAATGGCAAGTTATCAAATGTCATTATCCATGGCACCTCCAAAACGATGTGATAATGCAATGTAACACTGGAAGACAAAAGATTATAAGGGCCCAATGGACCCCAATTGTGGGGCATATGTTAGAAATTTAATTTTGAGTATTTTTTTTTTTCCAGATAAAGCAAAACCTCAACCATAATAGCAACAAAAACTAATTATATACTTTATTGTTGTACTTAATTGTCTAATAGTATGGTAACTTCCTCTAATTAGAGTATATACTTTAAAATCTAAATACCATATAGGTCAAATTTAATTGACTTTTTTTTGTTAAATATTTGAACTTTAGTGTTGTTTTAATCTTTATTTAGATTTTTTTATTAATATTTACTTTGAACCTTAAAAATATATGATTATGGACAATATATCAATTGATTTGAGTAAAAATGTAATATTTTTTAGTTTATAAATTTATATAGGTTAAACATGTTATGTTGAGTTTTGTGACCTACATACAATCTAATTAAGTAAAATGGATTTTATGTGTCATATTTATATAACTTGTTTAAATTTCATCTTGTGTTATGATTGAAATATTATGACATAATTAATAAATATATCATATCTATATTGAACTTAATCATGTCACTTAAGTATGTTGACAAGACATGAATGTGACTTGTCAACTCATTTTGACGCTCTTGCTATACAAATTCAAAAATAACTATGATACTTTAATTTATTGTTCTTTTCTACATTAATTTTTTAGAACTCTATTATTAATTAATTATATTTATGTCACTTTAAAAAAAATACAGCATCTAAATTTTAAAAATTATTAAAAGAAAATATATATTTGATCAAATATTTTCATATAGTTCCTAACAAATAACAGTATCATATTATTTGAAATAACAAATTTGTGATCAACTTTTTTAGTAAAATAACCATTGAAAAGATAAGAGGTGAAAATATTATCATTTTAAAATAAAAGGTTGATTTTTAGGATTTAAAAATATTATGAAAAAAATTATATTTTTACAGGTACTATAAATTAATAATTATAAAATTTTTATAAAATTTTAGAACTATATGATGTTAAATTAGTTATATATTTTTGCAGGCATGATTGAATTATATTAAGTAAATAAGTTGAGGTATGAAGGGCCTCATTCTTCATTGAACACTTATTCTTCCTATAAATATTTATTTACTTAGTACTCACACTCAACATTTCTACACATTAAGAATTATATGAATATTATTTATCGTTATAAAGATGAATAATGAAACTTAAATAATAAATAAAAAAATCTTAGTTTTAATTTTTTAAGAAACACAAACCAAAAATAAAAGTAAATTCATCAACAAATAAAAGTAGGATAAATTAATTCACTTATAAATTAAATCAAAGCAATGAAATAAAAATATATAATAACATGACAAATAAAAAGATTCAATGATATGGGTGCAAAAGAAAATGATAACAAAAACAAACAAATAGATTTAAGAGCATCATCACACTATATAATAAAAAAACTAATAATAGATAAACACTTGCATATTATTGATCACATAACGAAGAGATAAATAATAATAGAGAATATAAAACACATATTTAAAAAAAAGTAAATAAAATAAAAATATAATACTACATATTTCAATATATTCTCAAATAAAAAAACAAATTTTAAAAATAATTTCTAACTATAAAAATTTGTACATCGCAAATTATTAGTACATGTATTATCTGAAAAATATTCTACTACATAATAAAGAGACAAAAATTAAATGAATGAGCTATACAACAATATTGCGAACTTTTCAAAAATTTTGGACAATAAATATCATATTTTTATTATTAATTAAGTTAATGAATTTAAGTACAATAAGGTATGATGGCTATTTCATTTTTATATTAATGAATGAAAATATTTGGTTATATTTTTTTTAAAAAAAGAAAGCTAATACATTAAAACGAAAAAAGGTAACAAAAATCATATTCTACTAGAGAAATTAAAAAGAAACTTTCTACATTGATTATATATTAAAATAATTAAAATTAAATAAAATTATTATGATATCTCTTATAATATGTAATATTATAGGATTGTATAATTTTCAAATATAAATCATATATTAAATTAATATAATATAAATTTTTATATTTATAAAATTTCGCATATTACAATTACTAATAAATAAATTTCATGGTAAATGTCAATTCAAATCAAATAATCCATCCAACAATGTAATATATGATTAAAAATTGAACTAAATTAAAGTAATTCTCCCATCAAATCAACCCCAATACAACAAAAATGATCCTATCCTTAGATTAGAAGCTATTTATAATTAAAATAAAAAGAAAAAGGAAAAGGGGGAAAGCTCACAGCCAAACTCATTTTCCTCTCTTTGTTCGCTTTCTTGATGCGCCTGTACCTGCGCCTTCCAAATCCAATCAAAACCCCACTATTCCATCATCTTAATCACGTCCCTAACTTGCTCCGATCCAACTCGCCCTCGAGAATGGCGATCCCTCCTAGGCTAGCCTACTCCTCGTCGTCGTTGTCCACTTCTTCTTCCGCCGCCAACGAGGAAGGCCTGGCTAGTAAGTTCTGGATCAAGTTCCGCCGCGAATCGGTCTTTGCTATGTACACTCCATTCGTCGTTTGCTTGGCTGCCGGAAACCTCGAGATTTCATCTTTTAGGCATTACATCTCCCAAGATTTTCACTTTCTCAAATCCTTCGCCCACGCGTCAGTATTTTTCCTCTTTTTTTTTTTTTTTTATTGTTTCTACGCCATTGGTCAGTGTTATTTTAATTGATGACTTTCTTGGGTATGTTTGTTTGTTTGTTTGTTTTTTAGAATTGAATTTCTTTGCTACGTTTGTTTTCGATGTTTAAGTTTGTTAAAGAAGTGATATTTTTTACATTATTGGATTCGTTCTCCTCGATCGTCAAGGAACTTAATTTTCGAGTTACTCATTAATTTGGCCAATTCGGTTTATTAGAAAGTTTGGATGATATAAGAATTTGAGGATTTTGAACCTAATCGAGAGAGTGATGTACGTATACAATTTTTTTTTTTTTTTTGGTGAGATAAAACATTGTAAAGATTAATCTCCGATAGGTTGCTGAGAATGGTGCAAGTAAAAGAAGCCAAGAACGCGAAGTCTAGAGAAGAAACTAGAATTTTATTCATTTAGAAAAGAAAGAAGGCAGCGTCCTCGGCTTAACTAAGCATAATTTTCTATTAGCTTTTCTGAGGGGTTTGTTATTTTGTATAAAAACAAAAAGAAACTGAAAAACCCAATATAAAAAGATGGTTTTAGAATTTTTATCTTCTTTTCTTTTTATCAGTTGGTTTTAGAATTTTTATCTTCGTTTCTTTTTATCAGTTGGTTTTAGAATTTTTATCTTGTTTTCTTTTTATCAGTTCACAACAACTAATTGGAGGGTCAGATTGTTATTATTTGGGGAAAAGTAATTATATTTCCTAAGTTGAGTTTAAATTTTTTGGATGTCCATGTAGGGCAGACCATGGATAAATATAAAGAAGCTTATTTTATCGTACACTTTTATTATGAGAAGGGTACATATATGTGGGTCAGTGGGTGTTTAATCTCCTTTATTCCACCCTCTTTGTTGGAATTTTAGGTATGAATTGGCAGAAGAGTGCGCCGATGATGATGATGCAAAGCTAGCTATCAGTGAGTTGAGGAAGGGCGTTTTAGAGGAGCTCAAGATGCATAATTCATTTGCACAGGTTAGATAAAAAAGGGTCCTTCTCTACTGAAATCTGTAGGATTCAAAGTTCCAAAATCTTTGTTGTTTAGCTCTTTTACTGGAACCTGCTTGACTTAGTGTTTTGTTTCTTTATTTATTCATGAAAAAGGTAGCTATTTAAATCCTGGACATGTAATGTAATAGTGGGTAATATTTGTCCACCGATCCTGATTTGGTTGGTTTTAGTGACTCATTTCATAGCGTGTTGCTTATAAATTTTTTGCTATATTGATTGTCATTATAATGAAAAATCACGGTTTGAATTTGTATGAAATTGGTATTTTAATTTGTTAAAAGATGGGGTATATATTATTTTTGTGAGGGTTCTATTAATCTTGTTGTGTAATAGCAAAATTTCAGAACTACTTTGACAAAGATCTTTTATACTCATGGTGAAGGCATGGCATAATGTCATCGGAGGAGTGGTTTTAGTTAGTGGTCTGACTTTGTTTTTTTGAAGCGTACCATACTCTAGGACTTAAACAGAAAAGGTGCAGAAATCATGTATTTGAGTTCAGTATTCCTGGTAATTGATTATTTGAAGTTCCTTATTAGTCTGCTGTCCAACAGACACTGGAATTATAGAAAGGATAACTTTAGTGGATAAGTGGTGATATCAATGTTGATGTTGAAATATAATGTTAGGTTATCCTTTTTTTTTTTTTTTTAAAACACGAAAAAATATACAGAGAAAGTGGTTGCTTGTGTGTGCAATGTACCAATTATGAATTAAGTATGAGACCTAAGAGCTCTTGGAGTTAAGTTTAGGATGCCAAAGATTCTTTGACCTTGCAAATTGAATTTGTAGTTGAATCGAGTGGAGCTTTGTCCAACTTACTACTGTGCAATTCCATTGTAATAGTGTGCCCTAATAGAAGCTCATTTCTTCATTATAGCTTTTCTCACTCAAACTCTGGGGTCTCAAAGAACAGTCTTCTAGTTTTATCTTTTTCAAGGTAATTTTAGATGCAGAATTGTCTAGTACAATTGTTAGTTATTGCAGTCATCATTCATTGCATGCCTGCATTCCATGATTGTGTTAATTTGGCTATAAAAGAGCTTAACCGAACAAGAGGGAGGAGGAACTTTATTTTCATGTTTGCATTTTGGGAGGGGGAGGGTTACTACAGAAGAGGAAGATGGAGAGGATTAGGAAGCATTTTGACCAAATACTTATTGGGTGACAAAAATCATTGCAACTCTTGGGCACTGTTTGTATTACGAAAAATAACTTGTCTAAAAAAAATATTTTTTGTTTTCTGGTGTTTGGAACACACTATAAAAAATGTTAATTTTCTTTTTATTTATAAAATTATAAGAAAATTTAGATCATAAATGTTTTATATTTATATTTTTTATTATTTGGTATAAGAAAAAATACATTAAAATTGAAAATTTTTTTATGAGTTTCACATATCACTAACGATCATCGCCAGCCAACGAGATGTTGGTTGCAAAAGATTACCAATGATAATAAATACGTGTTTATATGATATATTTTTCATTTGGATGAGTTTGTCAAAGTGTAAAAAATGACTTCATGTTTTCAAAATGAAAAGTTATTTTCCTGAAAAATAATTTAGTTTTTCTTTGTATCAGGAAAATATTTTTCATTGATCAATTTTCCTTGATGCACCAAAAAGAGGAAAATGTGGAAAATGTTTTCCTGGAAAACATTCCACAAAAGAAACAAAGCCTTATTTTGTCCTTTAGCAAATTAGATCATATAATGAAAATTGAATTGTGCTTGCAATGCAAGTCCAATGGTCAAATGAACAAGTCTAATATGAATTATCATTATACTGTTAATTTCAGTATAGTGATTTGAGTTGCATTCTCATCCATACTGCTAAAGCCTCTAAAAGATTGCTGGACAAAGTCAGTTGTAGCATGCTTAAAGAATCAAGCTCTAGTGAAGTATTATTCATGTACCGGTGCTTTTTTTTTTTTTTGGTGCATTGGAAAGTTCAGTGTGTTCTTACAGGAGCTCATAGCTCACTCTTGAGCGATTCTTACATCAATTTGTTTAAATTGAGTAGGCAAATAAATAGTTCATCAAACAGCATGAAGAAGCTACTTGATGCTTTTTAGCAATAGCTTGTTGCTCCCCAAAAGAAAGATTATTTTGATTAAGCAGCGTGTTATCTTATTTACGGTGTCATTTTCTTGAAGATTCATCCATACTTCCTGAGCTTCTATTGTGGATTTTTATCATAAGCTGATATGTGAAAACATAATTCAGTTTGTATCAAAGTGGAGAAAGTTATTTAACATCCAATTTCCAGCTGTTCATATGAATGTCTACTCTTCTTGCATTTAAAATTCTTTTCGTGCTCTGATATCCAAGTTATACAGGAATGGGGTATAGACCCTTCTAAGGAGGGGAATATCAATTCTGCAACTATAAAATACACAGATTTCTTGCTTGCTACAGCCTCTGGAAAGGTTGAGGGAGTAAAAGGTCCTGGTAAACTTGCAACCCCTTTTGAAAGAACAAAAGTTGCAGCTTACAGTCTTGGAGCCATGACGCCTTGCATGCGGTTATATGCATTTCTAGCTAAGGAGTTGAGAGTACTTATAGATCCAGGGGACAGTAGTCATCCTTACCAGAAGTGGATTGACAGTTACTCATCTGAGGCTTTCCAGGTAAGTCATATTATGAGCAGTAATATGCATTCTTTTTGAGTCAATCTGATTACCTTTTGTTGATTACTGTCTGTGAGGAAATACATTAGATAAATGCCCTTCTTCGCCATTCCCCAACGTCTCAGTTATTTTATTCCTATGAAATATAGGCATCAGCTCTGCAAACTGAAGACTTGCTGGATAAACTTAGTGTCCCTTTGACAGGCGAAGAGCTTGACATCCTTGAAAAGCTTTATCACCAAGCTATGAAACTTGAAATAGAGTTCTTCAATGCGCAGCCACTTGCTCAGCCCACTGTGGTTCCTCTGACAAAAGAGCTTAACCCAGTAGAAGATCGCCTTGTGTTATTTTCTGATTTTGATTTGACATGCACTGTTGTTGATTCCTCTGCCATTTTGGCTGAGATTGCAATTGTAACAGCACCAAAATCTGATCATGCACAATCTGAGATTCAAATTGCTAGGATGTCATCAACTGAGCTAAGGAATACTTGGGGTCTTCTCTCTGGACAGTATACAGAAGAGTATGAGCAGTGCATTGAAAGTATTCTGCCCTCTAAAAAAGGTATATTATTAGTTAGTGCTTTAGATTTTGGGAAATCCGGATGTTCAGAAAGCATTCCAGTTCACTTCCTTTTCTTGGTTTTGAACGTTTTGTGTTTTTGAAGTGGAGTTCAACTATGAAGCTCTTTGTAAAGCGCTCGAGCAACTTTCAGTTTTTGAGCGAAGGGCAAATGCTAGAGTGATTGAATCTGGAGTTCTTAAGGGTCTGAATCTTGAAGACATAAAACGAGCTGGTGAAAGACTGATTCTTCAAGATGGTTGCACTAGTTTTTTTCAGAAAATTGTGAAGAACGAAAATTTGAATGCTAATGTGCATGTTCTCTCATATTGTTGGTGTGCTGATCTCATCAGATCTGCCTTCTCATCAGGTATTTTCTTCTTTGTCACTAATGACACTGGATTTATAGTTTTCTGTTTTCACAACAACAAACTTGCATTGACATCTAGCAGTTGATATTATACTCTCCAACTCAGTTTTTTTTTTTTTTTTTTCCAAAAAGAAAAAGCTAGAGATAGTATCTATCTTTTAGAAGTTAAAAATAAATTCTATTATAGTCTACAACTTATTAGTTTTTTTTTTTTTCCAAAAAGCAAAAAAAAAACTAAAGATAGTATCTATCTTTTAGAAGTTAAAAATGAATTATGTTGCCTTTAAAGAGCGCTCTCTCCGTTCCAAATTAGATGTCGTTTTAAAGAGAAATTTTTGTTTCATAATACTTGACGTTTTACAATTATCAATGAACATTAATTAATTTTTTTCAACTCTACATTTTCTCTCTTTCATAATAATTGTTTATTTTTCGAGCGCATAATAATTTATAAAAACAATTAATTGAGGGTAATATAGTCTTTTTTATATGTAATAATACCTATTAAATACAATGCTTAATATATGTGCAAAAACCTTAAACTACATCTATTAAAGAACAGAGCGAGTATTTAATTATAGGTGCTCCACCAAATTAGTGCAAAATAAAGTAGATATGTTTATTTGAGATTGTTGTGTTGTGAGCGATTGTATTATTAAGCAAAGCCTTGGTGACAATTCTCTAAGGCATTATTAAGCAAAGCCTTGGTGACAATTCTCTAAGGCATTATGTTAATGAATCATCACTTGACCATTTATCAATACATTTACCTTGAATATGGCCAAGCCATCTTATGGGACAATCGTCAATTTAATCTACTAATGCCCCTCCATCTGGATGCAATTATTTTTATGCTAGCAATCAAACTACTGCAACTTTGCATTATTTGAGGTTGGGACTGGATATGTCAGATACAGCACAACCAAATCCTGGTAGTTAAAGCTAGATTTAGGTTGCCTTGGAGACAACTTCCCACAATTTGGATTTCCATTTTGCATCTGGGTTTTATTCTTCTAACAAAAGGAAGTTGCTTCTGAAAGCATATAAAGGACATTTCACGCTATAGAATTGTTTGTAAGCATATCTTTGTGCAAAGACAAGCACTACATGTTAGATGGATTTGTGCAAGCACCAATGAAATGAAAAAGTACAGTGCATTTTATGGAACTTCATCTTCATCAAAACACATGGATCATGAAATTGCACTGGCTGATATTCACTTTTGAAGATCACAAAATATCACTTCGTCTTAATCTTTGTGCCTCTTGTTGTGCACTGCTGGAAATTTTATCATACGGCAAATGGGCAGTACAGTTTGATTTTGCAATAAAGAATTTTGTGACAATAATTTAATTGTAGTAGCAAAGTATTGAAGATAACCCTGATTGTATAACGTTAATCTGATAGAGAATATTCTCTAAATCTTCAGAAGGTGATAATTAACATATTGTGAAATTACATATATTGACAGACTGGGTAAGAATATCATGTATCCTTGAATTGAAACGAGTTGTATCCTTTGATACAGTCTTCTTGCAAGAAACTAAAAAGATCATGGATCTAGCTTTGCTCCCATGAGGATCACTTGGTTATTTTGATAATCAATCTAGACTATAACTAGTTTCTCTATTTGTAGGAAATACCTGATAGTCATTCCCAATGCACACGCACCTATCAAAGAATTATAAATGTTAATTTGGGGGTGTAACATCCACATTTACATACAAAGACACATATGTTGATGCAAAACTACTTGCTATCATTTATTGAAGTAGCTTTATGATATGTATAATCCCCATGGTTCTGTTGTCTGCACAAGGTTTTGATCCTATGTTTTTGCAGCATAAAAAGTCAAATAGTATTTCCTATGCTCACAAAGTTATTCTTCCCTTATAATATTTTGTTTCTGAAATTAATGTTTCTCAGTGCGATTGATACCATGACCTCTTGTTTATAAATTGGATTGAAATGAGACCATATGATTTAACATTTTTGAATTTTGGTTTATTGAAACATCTTCGTCCTTCCTCTCTCTGATTAGAAAGAGTGCAGTTTCTTGTTACCACTAAATCTTAAGAGAGTTTGCACGCTCTATTATGTGATTAATTTACTTTTTGTTTCAGCAGGGGGTTTGGATGTTCTGAATATACATGCAAATGAGTTCACTTTTGAAGGATCAATTTCTACTGGCGAGATTATTAAGAAGGTGGAATCTCCTTTTGACAAAGCTCAAGCTTTCAACAATATTCTAAAGAACTACAGCAATGACAGAAGGAACTTCACTGTTTATGTTGGAGACTCGGTTGGTGACTTGCTTTGTCTACTTCAGGCAGAAGTAGGCATTGTCATTGGATCTAGCTCAAGCCTAAAAAGAGTGGGAAGTCAGTTTGGCGTGTCATTTTTACCATTGTTCCCTGGATTGGTTAAAAAACAGAAAGACTCTATTGAAGGAAGTTCTAATTGGAAGGGGCTATCTGGCACTCTTTACACAGTTTCAAGTTGGTCTGAAGTACATGCCTTCATTTTGGGGTGGTAGAATCCTTTTTTGTTCTATCACTCTCTTCTGCAAGTTAGTTAGGACAAAGGAATATAATTGAACACATACAAATTGGTGGTCAATTTTATTAGGGGCCACGAAATTCTCTGTTTCCCTTTTCTTTTTCTTTACAGGGTCGGGAAAAAAAACATCATTCTGTTTTCTGGATACTGCTGTAAACTGGGTATTCACAATCCCCTATATTTTTAGTGTTAAGCTAATTATTTCTTTCTGCTTGCCTTTTTTATCATTAGTATTTTTACTGACATGTTTACTATCATTACTTCGCTTTTTGTTTCCAGGCATCCAGAGATTGTTGGCAGCATAGCATATGAGAGGAGTTCTTATCAATTTGTTCATATGAATTTTTCAGATTTATATACTGCAACTGCTATATTCGTGCTATTTATGTGCCATTGCTATTCGATTTGGAAAGGATAGCAATTTGGATATGACTATATGTGGAGGTGCTAAAACATTAGGTTTCTACTGGCAATTGTTTGTAGCCTGGAGCTCTTTGTTGGCTATAAAAGGAAGAAAGACTTATTATTTGCTTTACCCTGTATTCATTTATTCATGGAGCGTGTATATATATATATATATATATATATATATATATGGTTGTTCCTTTCCATTAACTATAGCACTGCTTGAATGTTGCCTGATTAGATGAATCACAGCTTCAATAAAGCAGAGTTCTTGTTTTGTTAAGCAAAGAGTTTCCAGTGTTGGACGAGTACTATATCTTCTGATGAGTGATGAGATCTCTGATTCTCATTGGACGATGACTAACATACTTATCCAAGTGTTTGAAGTGGGATTTAAATAAAAAAAGATATGGAATTATGTTTGGATCATGAAATAAGTGTTTGAAGTGGGATTTAAATAAAAAAATATATGGAATTATGTTTGGATCATGAAATAACATGAAAGTGGAAATAGAATTGTCGTTTCTATATGGTAAAGCTATTCTACGGTATTTCATTTACCGAATAACTATTCCTCTTGTTTATAAGTTATTATTCTATTATTGGACATATTTCATGCGCTTAAGCAATAGTATATAGAACGGTTGAAATATAATCAATAAAAAAGAGGAAAAATAAAAATGGAAGGGCAATGTCGCCCCTCCACTTTGTGGGTTTTTTTTAATTTTTATTTCAGGCAATGCATTTCTCCATTATATATATATATATAAAAGAGAGAGAGAGAGATAGAGAGAGAGGCCAATGTAAAAGGGTTTGCATTAAAATTCATAAGCAATGAAAATCCCATTCTGCAATGAATGTTTTAAAGTGTTTGGTGCTAAACAAAAATCTTGTTTAGTGGACAGCATGATATATAGTGGGGACCTTTTATTTATATTTTACTAGTATCAGAATCATTGCTTTCCAAATAGTTTTTGGGATTTTACCATTATTACTATCCCATTATATATATATATATATATATATATATATCTATATATATATATCTA
>CATIWR010591688.1:0-15105 GCA_949677035.1 Omphalea diandra
CCCCCCCCCCCCCCCCCCCCCCCCCCCCCCCCCCCCCCCCCCCCCCCCCCCCCCCCCCCCCCCCCCCCCCACCCCCCCCCCCCCCCCCCCCCCCCAACCACCCCGCCCCACCCCCCTACCCACACACCCCACCCCCCCCCCCGCCACACCCCCCCCCCCCCACCCGCCCCCCCCCCCCCCCCCCCCCCCTCTCTGTTCCTCTTTAGGATTATTATTTTTCCACCAAAAGATGCTTGAAATATTCTTGAAAGCTTTTCAGAATATTCTAGAACATTCTTGGAACCTTTAGAACCTTTTAAAACATTTAGAATTCATTTTAATGATCCACACATGAAATGAAAGTGTAGAAACCATTTTGCCCTTGAAAAGATTCATTAAATGCTCCAATACTTGCTTTCTTAACTTCCTCTTACACGAACATTCCTAAACTTCTTTAAACTTTTTATGATGTGTCCTTATCACTATTAGTTGTTGGAGTATTTCTTCCTATTTAGTACTTCATTGGCTTGCAATAGATGAAATAAATGAATATTTATTAAAAAAGATAAATAATAAAATATACTTTTTTTATATCCTAGCTAGGTTGGCACCCCCTAGTAGCTGCATCATACCTAACCTCAACTTAATTCATTAAAAGTGAAGCCAAAAAATAAAACAAAATATGAAAAATTTTCCAAAGTTAAACAAATGTCAAAACTATAAGGAAAAAGAAGACTATAAAACAATAATTGAAAAAATAACTAATCTTTAAAGCGATAATAAAGTTATCCTGTAGCATTCGAGGCTGCTAATGGAGTAATAAATGATGCAGGGAAAGTCTACTAAATGGCTTTATCAAAATGTATCGCCTGAGAAGATAAACTATTTACCACCTAGTTTGCTTCTCTGAATGTGTGAGTGACGATAAAGGTAATTTGATCAATGTAATGAAGACACTCTAAACATCATGTAAGCCATTGCCAAGGAACTCTCAATGACTTGTTCCTAATGCAATGGAAGACCACAGTGGAGTCTATTTCAAGCCAAATTTCTCTTTAATTTTGTTATTTTGCTCTCAAAAGAGCCATAATTGTTGCATTAAGCTCAACTTCAAAAGCATAATAGTCCCCCATTGGAATAGTTATAGCCTAGGATAAGAACTTTATAGTTTTGAAAAACAATGTCAGCTCTTGCAGCTCTTGGAGTATCTAAAGATGCCCCATCTACCTAATAACTTGACATGATAAAAACTTGCAATAATGAACAAAATTGAGAGCTTAAAGAAGTAAAAGTGCACTGTAGCAAAAGAGTTTCTAGATTTATAGTAGTTAGTCATAGTCCAAAAGCTGATGAAATGATTCCAAATTTCAGCTGAGAAAGGGCAAACAAAGAAACGTGAGTTATTGATTCTTATGCCTTGTTGGATAGGCGACAACTTGAGATGAGGGTCACACTCTTTTGATGCAATAGCCTCCAATATTAAAATGAATGAGCTAGTAGAATGAAGCTTTACCATAGTTTACCCCATATAACTATTAAGCTTGAATCCCATAAGGTTCACAACACAACTTTGTAACTAACCTCACTAGACGAAGATTCCTTCCATAACAACATATCTTTATACATTAAGAAACTAGCAAACAAATATTCAAATTCAAATTGTATATTTATAGGCTATTTTTAATTTATTCAATATCTATGATGCACAAAAACTATTGAGGAAAACGTTTTCGCGTTTCAAAAATGTTTCCTTTTAGGAAGCTTATCAAACTCTCCTGAAATATTTTGGACATGTTTATGTAATTTTGAAAAATTAAGAAATGCATATTCACTTTGAAAACACATTTGTTTTCTACTATTAATTTAGGTCATGAAACTTATAGACAATTAATATTTATTTTTAATGTATAATTGATTATTATCATCTCATTTATTTGTTTTATAGTTAATATTGATTTAAATAACTATTTTTAATACTATTTTTTTATATGATCTCATAATTAGTTACTTTAATATTTATTATATATAAGAAAAATATTTATAAATATGTCCTTATATTTTTTATATTTACACATTTTCCCCATGTTTTATTTCCTATATTTTTAAAAAATATTATTTTCCCATGTTTGTTTCCATGTTTTCCATTTTCGTGCTCCTTAGTTTATAAATTAAGCCCCTATCTAATTATAATACATTCTTGATTCACTCTTGCACAAGAAAATGAACATGATTGTTATGGAATAGTCGAGCTTTAATGATATGGCGAGATTTATTAAAAGTATTTTGCCAGTTATTAAATTGTTGAAGGAATCTACTTTTAATTTTATTCTCTATTATCTTTGGATTTCAACATGTTTTAAATCTAGGGACACAACTATAGAGTTATGAATTTTCAATTGTTTCAAGTTCGGACTTAAGTGTGTAAGAAGTTCAAACTTTTGTCTATATAAGCTCTTACTATGTAACGAAGGGCAAAGTTCAGACTTCTAAGCATAAATCCTTTCTAAATACCTGCTCTTGTAATAATATCTTTAGTTTTCAACAAAAGCTTTATTTTTCAAAATTTCTCTTTCTTTTATAACTTCCTTCCTTTCTAGTATCAAAGTCAAAGCCCTAAATAATATTTTACTACTCTTAAGAAACATTTGTGTTGTACATGTATTGGTCAACCCCTTATTTAGTGTTGGTCAGTCGTTTGATCTTGTAGTTTCATTGATTCCACTAGGTGGTCCCTCAAACATAACAAAATTAGTTTTCCTAAGGTAATGAATCACTTATTTACAACTTTTTCTTCTTGAGATATGCCCATCCTTTTTTGCATATTTTGTGTCTTTGAATGCTATAGATAAATTTTCTTCTAATGTTGATCTAAATTCTCAAGAAGTCAATATTGTTCAAATAGAAAATCAACTACATAATTGGTCAATCTCTAAGATTTATAAAATTAGATCTTTTGATTTTATATCTAATTATGCTATTAAGCAAACTGAGCAAATCATATCTTTAAATAATAGATATGAAACTATGCAACTTCTTTCTCCTGAAGCTATTTTAAACCATAGAGAAAAATATAAGTTTATTCATTTTGGTATAGTGCAGTAACTATTAAACTATTGTTCATATTTGGTCTTGATATTTTAGTATTTTTATGTCTTAGAGATGCTAGGCATAGAATATTTTCAAACTCTTTTTTGGCTATGGTTGAATCTAGTATGGCTAATGGTCCCCTCTATTTTAAATGCTATCCTATTTTTTTAGTATCTTTATTTGATGGTCAGATTTTGGATATTTTAACTCTAACTATTAAACAAAAAAACATATATAAATTTTGTCAATAATTCTAAATCTATTGTCGTTATTAACAAAGTTTATTATAAGGTTATTACTATTACTATATATCCTATATCTAAATGTAAATTTTCTTGAAAATAAAACTTTATTTCTTAATCTAATTCACAACATAGTAATGTTCATGTTCCTAAAAAACTAAAGTGGGATGAACTTAGTCAAGTTGGTTCTTGGAATTTGGATGATGTTATCATACTCAAACCATTTGAGTCTATATCTACTTCTTCTAATATTGCTGAAAATTATGATGAGTCCATTTGTTTTAAATGTGCACCCACTATGTCTAGGATAAGTGAATTTAAAAATAATAGACCCTCTACTTATACTACTAGACTTCCTCCAAGAAACTCATCTAGTGAAGTTTTACTTCTAATTTGGATACTAGTAGTATTACTACTCAATTAGAACTTGTTAATTTTTCTGGCAATATCCCTAGACCTATTTATAGAGAAGTTGAGCTAAGAACAAGAACAAATAATGAAGTTATCCCTTTTAGTCTAGACAAGGTTGTCTCTAATAAGATCTCAAATGGAAGGATTTTCGATTATAAACATGATTTTAAGAAAATTTTTAATTAATAAAGAAATAATAAGGAATGAGCTTTCTCAGGAATATAATAGAGAGAAAATAAATTGGTTTGCTAACAATTTTAATGAAAAACAATGAGTTGAGATAAGAGAAAAATATATAATTATATGAACTCTATTAATTTAATATTTCATATTTCATTTGGTTTTCTATGTATTTGATCAAAATAAATTGATTTTCTATTTAAAATATTAATGTTAATAAAAGAATTTCTCAAGTTTGTATTAAGATTTTAAATGCTACTATTACAGGAGTTCATCCTCCACTAGATGAGGTAAAAATCACTTTTCAAAATAAAAATATAATTTGGTCACTGATAAGAATTCTTTTAGTATATAATTCTAAGTTAGGAATTAGGAATTATAAATTTTTTTATTATTTTATCATTATTTTTATTTTGGAATAAGTCATTTATGTCTCTTTATTGTTTTCATAGGAAATTCTGAAATAAGGAACTTAATTGCAATTTTCAACAATGTTGCTTGGGTCATTGCATTGCTCATATATTAGACCATGTGAGAACACAAAGTTAACCAGTTAACAGTGTAGAATTGTGATAGCAGTTAAGTGCATGGGTCGTTGCATGGTCCATGCATTGAGTCATGCAAAATGTTAGCACAGATTGCCAAATACAATTCAGACTTCCTTTTCAACCATAAAAAAACTTGATTTGGGCATATTATTCTGGAGAAAAAAATGTAGTTTGGAGAGGAGAAATTCGGATTTTGATCTCCTCGAATTTGTGAAATTTTTTTTGAAAGATTTAGAGAGTTCTTCTTAAGGATTCATTGTTAAGGTTAGATTATTCTTGTTAGGGATTTGTTCTTCTAATTCAATGGATTTCCTCAATATTGATTTCTTCTTTTCTGATAATGAGGTAACTTTTATATTCTAGGGATTAGGGCGAAAGCCTAACATTTTTTGACCACTATATAAAGAGATGTTTATTTCACTAGTATTGTGTTTCCTTGATTTAATGTGTGTGAGCTTCTTTTACTTGAATGTATGATGGTCACATATATTTTGGGGTTGAGATCCTAGATCTTGGAGCGAGAGTGGAAGTTTAGGGTTAGTTATAACACATTCAACTAGAGAATTGATGCCACGAGAGTAAGATTAATCCTTAGAGATGTGCAAGAGATATTCGTAGAAATTAATGCATTATTGCTAAGTTTTGTGACTACGAGACTAGTCATAATCTCATAAATAATATATTCAATTTTACTTGAGAAAGATTATTGGGAAATCTAGGAATTTCATCTTCAAGAATAATTTATTCACTTGAAAAATAGAATTCTTTGTGTAATTATGAAAGTGTTGTGGTGTAACTCAAACTCCCTAGAAATCTTTTAATATAAGAGTTCTTTTCATTTAAATTTTGTTTTAATTTATTTTAGAATTTTAGATTTTCATATTTATTATTCTTCATTATTCAATAGCTAGATAATAAGTAATTTTAATTCTTTAGTACTTGTGAAAATTAGTCTTCATGAAAACGATCTCTGCTCTTCAATATATTACTTGAAGCGATTAGTACATTTCCACGAGCAACAAGTTTTTGGAACCATTGTCAGGGATTGATTGTTCATAACATCAATTAATTAAGATTTTTATTAATCTAATATTTAATTCTGCAGTTTGATTTTAATTGTGTTTATTTCTATTGATAAATGAATCTTTTGGTGTATCCAGTGATCGAAAATTTTAGAGTTATTCAAACTTGATCTTGAAATCGAGCATACCTTTCGCATTTGAAGGCACATTTAACTACAAAAGAAAAATTCACAAAGGGTGATCATGGTTGATGATATAAAAAGATAAATAGAGGCGAACAAAAGAGATTTAAATAGAGGAGAAAAAAATAGACAACTAAGAATATTACAAAATTTTGTCATGCCTCATAATCAGGAAACACAATCAAACATACTGAGACCAATGGTCATTAATAATAACTTTGAAATTAAACATTCAACCATACAAATGGTACAACATAATACATTTGGGTGTGAGGCTATTAAAGACCCGAATGCTTATATTTCTACCTTTCTAGAAATTTATGCAACTTTCAAGATCAACGGAGTGATCGATGATGCTATCAAATTGCGATTATTCCCTTTTTCTTTAAAAGATAGAGCAAAAAGATGGCTAAACTCCATGACATCTAATTCATTTACTACCTAAGATGCACTGTCTTGGGCATTTTTAGTAAAATATTTTCCATTGGACAAGACGACACAAATGAAACAAGCAATTACAAGCTTCCAATAAAAATCGAGTGAGACATTGTATGAAGCATGAGAGAGATTTAAGGAATGCAGAGGATATGCCCATATTATAGCTTGTTGGATTGGTTGTTAGTCGAAACATTTTATAATGGGTTTAAGCATTCGATATGCATTTATCCTTGATGTTATAGTTGGAGAAGGATTAATGGGAAAATCAATTGATGATGCTTAAGCTTTATTGGAAGAAATTACTTCGAACAATTATCAATGCCTAAAAAGAGGAGTTGGCAAAAAAGGTTGTAGGTATCCATGATATTGATGCTTACACCATGCTAAATGTTAATGTCCTTATAAAGAAACTTGATGGGGTGAGTGTGCACGCTATCAACATGCCAATTATGAGTTGTGAATGTTGTGATGAAGGACACATAAATACTGAATGTCAATTTGGTACTCCTTTTGCTCAAAATTCTATCGAGCCTGTACATTATGTAAATAATCTCAAAAGGCAATCTCATAATCCTTATTCCAACACCTATAATCTTAGGTGGAGGAATCACCCTAAATTCTCATGGAGCAACTAAGCTAACCAACTCAAACCTTCTCATCCCTTTAGTTTTCATTAATGACAACAACGTAGTATACCTATGGGTCAACACAATCAACAAGAGGACAAACAACCATGGGACATGCAAAAATTCTTAATTGAGAAATTTGAAAAGATGGAGACAAAATTAGACAAGGTTGATAAGATTGAATTAAGGATGAATCAAATGGAGCAACACAACATGAATTTAAAAGTGCACATTGGTCAATTAGCAAATAATTTTGGTGCTACATTATAAGGAACATTGTCGAACAAGATTGAAATTAACCCAAAAGAGCAATGTCAAGAACTAACTTTAAGGAGTGGCATGGAGATACTCGACCCTTTATATAAGGACAAGGCTAAAACTGAGATGATAGCCCCAAAATGCCAAAAATACTTGGAAATTCAAAGAATTTATAACCTAAAATTAAAGAGGTAGTAGCAAAAATCAGTCTGGATAATGATCATAAGGTGAAAGAAGTTAGGGAGGAAGAAGTAAGTAAGCCTACACCGGTGAGACCATATGTTCCACCTATTCCTTTTCCGTAGAGGTTACAAAAATAGAAGTTAGACAAGCAATATACAAAGTTTTTGGAGATGTTTAAGCAACTTCACATTAATATCCCATTTGTCGAGGCATTAACACCGATGCTTACATAGGCAAAGTTCTTGAAGGATCTTTTGTCCAACAAGAGGAAGCTAGAGCAATTTGAGACAATCACTCTTTCCGAGGAGTGTAATGCCATTATTCAAAACAAGCTTGCACCTAAACTTAAAGATCTAGGGAGTTTGTCCATTCCTTGTCAAATTTTTTATTGAAAATTTGATAGAGCATTATGTGATTTAGGTGTAAGTATTAGTTTAATGCCTATTTTTGTTTGTAGGAAATTAAATCTTAGTAAAATCCAACCATCCATGGTTACTTTGCAGCTAGTGAATCGTTCTATCAAATATCTGGTTGGAGAAGTGGATAATGTTCTCATATGAGTGGGGAAATTCTATATTATGGTGGATTTCATTATTTTAGATATGGATGAGGATGTAGACACACCTTTAATTCTTAAAAGACCATTCTTAGGCATCGCAAGGGCTATTATCGATGTGAATAAGGGTAAACTTACCTTGAATGTGATGGGGAAATTTGTAGAGTTCAATGTTTTCGAGGAAAATAGTTTAGTGCAATAGGTGTTTCAACAAGACCAGCATGAAGATCCATTTAAGGCTTGTTTGGTTCAAGGGGAATCATCTTCACATGATAATTATGAGATTGCTAGTGTAACCCATTTCTTAGAAGCAAATCCTCCATTCAAAAATTTTAAGTTAGAGGAATTTGGCCAAGGTAAAACATTTCCTCTCATTCCATTGAAAAAACTCTAATTTTGGAGCTAAAACCTCTTCCTCTTCATTTAAGGTATTCCTTTCTTGGTGAAAACCAAACTCCACCAGTGATTATTTTAGCTTATTTGACTAAATTGCAGGAAGAAAAGTTGTTGAGAGAGTTGAGAATGTAGAAGAGAGCCATAGGATGGATTATTAGTGATATAAGAAGAATTTGTTCTTCCTTTTGTATGCATAGAATTCTCATAGAGGATGATCATAAGCCATCCATTGAGTACTAAAGAAGGTTGAATCCTAATATGAAAGAAGTAGTGTAGGCAAAAATTTTAAAACTCTTGGATGCGGGTATTATATACCCAATATTGATAGTTCATATGTTAACCCCATGTAAGTTGTGCATAAGAAAAGTACGATGGCCTTAGTTGCCAATGAGCAAAATGAATTAATTTCCACAAGAATAGTTATGGGGTGGAGAGTATGTATAGATTATAAATAAGGCCACTTGAAAAGACCATTTTCCATTGTCATTTCTTGACCAAATGCTTGAAAAGCTTTTGGGTCATGCCTATTATTGCTTTTTGGATGGTTATTCTGGGTATAACCAAATTCTCATTGCCCTAAAAGACCAAGAGAAAACCACCTTCACTTGCTCTTATGACACATTTGCCTTTAGGAGAATGTCATTTAGTTTATGCAATGCACTGACTACATTTCAACGGTATATGATGGTAATTTTCAATGATTTTGTTAATAAAACTATGAAAATTTTTATGGATGATTTTTCTATTTTTGGTGATTCATTTGATGCATGCTTGGCTAATCTTTTGATGGTTTTGTGGCAATGTGAAGAAACATACCTAGTTTTGAATTTGGAGAAGTGTAATTTCATAGTACAAGAAGGTGTGGTACTTAGGCATAAGGTGTCTGAAAGAGGCATTGAAGTAGATAGAGCAAAAATCAAAATCATTAAAAAGATGCCTCCACCCACATCTGTTAAGGGAGTATGGTGTTCCCTTAGTCATGCAGTATTTTATTGTCATTTTATTAATGACTTTTCTAAGAGTACAAAGCTTCTTTATAATTTACTTAATAAAGATGTTATACTTAATTTTGGCCAATAATGTCTTGATGTTTTTTATAGGGTAAAGATGACATTAACTTTGATACTCATCATAGCAACCCCATATTGGAGCCAACCATTCGAGTTAATGTGCGATGCAAGTGACTTTGCTACTAGAGCTATTTTAGAGCATAAAAAGGACATACGAATGCGCGTGATTTATTATGCTAGCAAGACATTTAACGAAGCTCAAGTCAATTATGCTACTACAAAGAAGGAGTTGCTGGCTATAGTTTATGCATTTGACAAGTTCAGGTTGTATTCAGTGGGTTCTAAGGTTATAGTGTATACAGACCATGCTGTAATTAAGTACATATTGAGCAACAAAAATACCAAACCTTGACTAATCTGTTAGGTACTTCTATTGCAAGAATTTGATCTTAAAATCAAGGATAACAAAGGAACTAGAAATTCAGTAGCAGATCATTTATCTCGAATTCAACCTTAGGAAAATGGAAGCTACAATCTGGGAATTAAGGAAGAATTTCCAAATGAACAACTGTTTGTGATATAAAAAAGGAACTAAAAATTCAATAGTAGATCATTAATCTCGAATTCAACCTAAGGAAAATGGAAACAATAATCTGGGAATCAAGGAAGAATTTATAGATGAATAACTGTTTGTGATTAATGCTGGAACACCTTGGTACGTAGACATAGTCAACTACATTGTAAGTGGTATCATCCCTGTAAACATGTCCTACCAGTAAGAAAAAAGTTTCTAACATATTGTAGAAACTATGTTTTGGAGGAGGAACCTCTTCTTTACAAGCATTGTGTCGATGGCCTTATTAAGAAATGTGTGCCTAAGGAGGAAATTCATGCAATTTTAACACATTATCATGCTTTGGAGAGTGGTGGACATTTTAGCACCACTAAAATAGTTGCAAAGATATTACAAAGTGGTTTATATTGGCCACAATTTTTAAGGATACTTAAAAATTCATACGTTCCTTTGATCATTGTCAAAAGACGAGTAACATTTTAAGACGCTAAGAAATACCATTGAATAACATTCTCAAAGTTGAATTGTTTGATGTGTGAGTTATTGATTTTATTGGGTGATTTCCTCTTTCCTATGGGAAACTCTACATCTTAGTTGCAGTAGATTATGTGTCCAAATAGGTTGAAGCACTTGCTTCACCAATAAATAAAGCTAAGGTGGTGACTAGGTTCATTAAAAAGTTATTGTTCTCAACATTTGGGGTGTCTAGAGCTATTATTAATGATGGTGGAGCTCATTTCTACAATAGGCAATTTGAAACTCTACTTAAGAAATATTGAGTCACACATAAGATTACAACCCTATATCATCCATAAACTAATGGACAGGTTGAAATTTTAGGTAGGGAATTAAAGCGTATCCTAAAGAAAACAATGTCACATTTAAGAAAGGACTAATCATAGAAGTTAGATGACACATTATAGGCATATATAACAACATTCAAGACACCTCTAGAAGTGCCTCCTTATAGGCTAGCCTTTGGCAAAGCTTGCCATCTTCCTATGGTACTAGAACATAAGGCTTATTAGGCTATATAGTTCATAAATTTTGATATGAAAAAGGCTAAAGAAAAACATCAATTTCAATTAAATGAGTTGGATAAAATTCAGATAAATGCTTATGAAAATGCTAGAATTTATAAGGAGAAGACCAAGCTGTGGCATGATAAACACGTTCATAAATATTCGATTGAAGTGGGATAATAGGTTCTTTTGTTTAATTTAAAGTTGAAACTTTTCCTAGAAAGTTGAAGTCGAAGTGACCTTTCATAGTAGTTCAAGTGTTTCCGCACATAGCTATGGAATTAAAGAAAACATATGGAAATTCATTCAAACTAAATGACCAACGGGTCAAGCCATATTTTTATGGAGAAATAGTGCCAACAGGAGAAATTATTCTCCTCAATGCCCCGACAAAATAAATTTTAATGAAAATCGAGCTAATGACTATAAACAAACGCTTGTTGAGAGATAACTCAATGAAATTTTCAATTTTAATTTTAATTCATCACAATTTATTTGAGTTAAATTTTTTGCATAAAGCACATTATAGTTGTTAGGTATATTAGAATTTTAATTTTCAAATAGGAATTCATTATAATATTAGAACAGCTCATCAAATCAGTTTAATAGCTTCTATTTCATTTATGTAATGCATTTTAATTGAAGTTGCATTATTACAAGCAAGTTTGCAAGGTCATGCCAAAAGCCAAGTGCCATGCAAAAGTTACAGTGTATAAGATAGAAAGATTGATTGGATAATAATGGGCTATTAAATTGAATAAGTTAGGCTAGAAGAGAATGTAATCTAGGCTTAAGAAGAATGATGAATGGGTTTTAAGAGGATCCAGGCTTTGATTTTGAAATTAAAAGACACTTGGGCTTAAGTTAGAAATGGGTTATTGTGTTTCAATGGAAGATGATCCATAAAAAATTAGAGGGAGATGTGTTTTAATGATTGGGCTTCATTTTAGGGCTAAAAAGGAAATTTTCAAATTCATAAGTTATCTTCTTTATCCTTTAAACCCTAAAAGAAGTTCTACACTCTTCTTCATTTTTGAACAACCACCTACCCTAACCAACACTCCATTCTTGAACCGTCACACCTCTTCATTTCTCCATTCCACTACTAAACAGTCTTTCACCATACATTATAGCCACAAAACCCACGTCTCTCCTTTTTCTTTTCTAAACCGACATGTCCTTTTTCTTTTCTAAATCGATACCTATTATCATACCTATTAACCCACCTCATCAAATCGTTTCCCTTCTTCTCCACCTCATTTCTTCAAAACCCATAACTCTATTTTTTGCTATCAACAATTACTTTCTTCTCTTTCATAACTCTATTTTCTTTCACTATAATTTTTTTCATAATGTTGAGGGTTAAACAAGTTGCTAAAAAGAGAGCCCTTAATCATGGCAAGCCATCTACCCGTTACCAAAACCAAATGTCCCCCTTTGATTCAGACACTCCATCGCCATCACCAACACCATCTCCATCTACACTACCACCTTGAAACCATTCATACCAAATTTGGACTTTGAGATCCCATTAAAGGCTGCCAAATATGGGGCATTGAAGAAAAGAAGATTCAAAGTTAACAAATTCTATTATGAAATATCCCTTAAAATTATAAGGATAAACGACCATATTGGGTGTTTAGTTAGTGGTGTAAGATTGGGGCGATTCACCAAACTAATCCTGCCCACATTGTAGGAATCACATTTAAGTTCCTCTCTACGTAACCCCATTAAAAAGGGAAGCAACCTCTGATTTGCCACTATACTTTGAGGTACGATTATTCGACACAACGCACAAAATCCCATTGGACTGGTTCAATAACATCTTCAAGTTTTTATAAGATTGGTATACAACTCCTTTACCAAAGTATAAAAAACAAGACTTCTAGACTTAACTTATTCATGAAAAGACCTTATTTATAGCAGGTAGATCAAAATCCCATGAAATCTAGGCGTTCCAACACCATTACATGTACCATTTCTTAGCCTACACTTTATTAGTGAGAGGAGAGAACACGAGTTTGGTTTTTCAAAATGATATATTTTTCTTATGGTGCATGAAGAACCACAAACACCCAAACTACGGATTCTGGCTCCATCAATAACTGCTGGCAGTAGCTAAAGCCAAATTGGGTAAACTTATTACGGGCTTTGTGGCTACTACTGCGATGGTGTCTTTTGCAGGTTTCCATCATTAGGGCTATTGGCAAGAGCCTATGACTACAATTGAGTACCTACACTGCCCTTGTTTGGCATAAATAAAATTGTGCCAAAATATTGGCAAAAATTATATATTTATCCGAGAGGAGTCAACACCAAATGTAGAGGAGGAAAAAGAAAATCAACCATCAGGGCCACCATCTAGTGTGTCCAACACTTAAATCATGGTTAGGCTGGAGGAATTAGACACTTGAATGCAAGTGATGCAGGGGCAAATGAGTGTGTTCTTTGCACACATAGGATATAAGCCACCACAATAATAAATGAGAGTTGCTTTAATTTTGATAATATTGGTTTAGTTTATATCTTTTTCTTTTTAATATTCAAACCATGGCTTTTCTTTTATGTTATGGATCTTATGTTGTTTTTGTGAATTGTGAATTGTGTGGACTAGTTGATTTTGGACTACAGGTGCAATTGGTGTAACATAGATTAGTTTCGAAATTACAAGGATATATTCGATTTTTGGATATTATAGTTCATTTTGTTCCTTTGGATAATGTTTATTTGTTTTAGGCATTTTGGTAGTGTTCCTATTGGATACTGGACTTGTTGAGTTATTAAATTTTTGTTGTAAGATCAATGAGTTGAATGTTACATTCAACAGTTTTATTTTTATTTTATAATTATAGGAATAGAAGCGCAAATATTTTTAAACTATTGTGTGTGATAGAGCACTGCGAAATGTTGTTGGATTAATTGTTTTTTTTACCATGTTACATAGTGTGTATAACTTAGGATATAGATTTTTGAGATCAGAGTTGATTTTTGGATTCGCAGTTTACCAAGCATAATTGTTCAATTGACAAATTGATGCATTGTGTGCTTGTTGGTTGTGCCAATTGCTTGTTGGATATTATGTGTGTAGTGCTTTGTTCTATAATTTTGAACATTGTAGGCTATACTTTTCTTTTAGACAGTTAGATTTAGGTCTAATGGATAATATCCATTATCGAAAATAGCAAACTTTGGCCATGTTGACAATGTTGTTTATTTTCTAAAACTGAAGAGGATTGGAATTTATGGTAGCGTTCATTTTTAATTGGTACAATAGAGGCTAAGTTGTCTAAGTAAAAACAAAACTTATAAATGTTCAATTTCAAACTGTACATTTGATAGTGTTTATATGTCATAAGTCTTAGTTAGAATATATTTTTGTAAATTGAACTTGAAAAGAGGAGATTGTGACATGTAGAAATAAGTGTTCTTTGTTTAGATTGCCAAATTCCATTAATTGTGCTATTATTCATAGAAATTGATTGCAACATTATAGGAACATGTTTGAGAATAATAGACAAAATTTTAATATTGGCATTGAGTTGACTACATGTTTATAATGTGCCACAAGGATCAAATTCTAGAACAAATGAGTGTGTAAGCAGTCAACCTACTGGAATTTTAATTCTCAGATGCATGAGGTGTCGCATGACCCATGTCATAGCCCACGCACCACTATATCATACTGTTAACCCAGGTTCTAGCCTGTTTTCGATTTTTTTCTTCTTTTATCACATTATCATACTCATTTCATTGATTGTTTGTGAAGGATGAAATACTATGCACCACAAATTTGACCAAGCAATTAGATGCTACTAGAATTGAAGCATTCGAAGATCCAAGAAAATTCAATTGACTCCATCATTCAAATCAGACATGTAACAAGGGAGAGAGATTTTTGTTTTCATAATTTCAAATTTTCCATCTATCCTATTTCACCAAACATTGAGGACAATATTGTCTTTAAGTTTGGGGAGGGGTATAGATTCAAATTTATTTTTTAATTTTCATTTGATTCATTTAGGATTTTGTTTATAGTTATTTGTTATTATTCGTTGATTAAATTCAATTATTCTTTTGTCAATAGTAATCCTATATTTTTAGAGTATTATATGTTCAAGAATAATTGAATTCAAGTATTGATAGTGAAATAAATGTAACCATTGGATTTATTTAAATGCCATGATAGTTTTGGCATGATTTCCTTATTTAAAAATTTAGTCATCTAAGAATATTTGATAAATAATGTGAGAAATTGTCTTGTATATTTTTTATTGAGAATGTGCTTAAACCATTACACTTTGTAATGATTGCTTGTTTAATTTCAAAGATGTGCATGCTAGTTTGTTAGAAACTTTTCCAATATTTCTAGAACAAGTCACATAATCTTTCAA
>CATIWR010591730.1:0-11943 GCA_949677035.1 Omphalea diandra
CACGACAATCATCCCCTAAGCTTATGAGAGCCATCAACTATAACAACCCTCTCGACCATCAGGCGTGTGTAGGAGCCAATAGTACCTTGGCATAGGTCACCCCTCTTGTTTACATTTCTTCTTTAGAAAAAAGTAAAAGTCTTCAAAAAAAAACATGGTTAAGAATACCTAATGTAAACACAAATGTAATCCCATCCCTCTTAATGTAATTATCTACCACATGTAAATACTTGTGTACTCCTACTTCTCCGCTATGTAAATATCTCTTGTGTACATCCCTCTCCTTAAAGGGATTGTTTTCCTTACTTATACATATCTCTTCAAGTAATTTAAAAAGTTCTTCTTTTTTATAGCCTTTATGTATATGTTCCTTCGAGGCCTTAACTCTTCCCGGTCTAAGGTGACCCCACACATTCTTTGCCCTATGGTGGTATAAGAATGAAACTCCACCTAGGAAAGAGCCACTAGACCTCGTGCATGGGAGTAATAAGATTGGAAGGATCTTGTGCAAAATGACTTATGTATATCATTCATACATGCATCGATTACTTATTCATGAATCATATTAATGGCCCTTGTCTTACAACCATCATAGCTCCATCCAAACCCTCATGAAAGAGAAGGGGGAATCGGCTTGCTAGAAAGATTATGACTTTGAGTTTGAGCTAAAAAGTTGACCTGATCATGTAGCCAACCATACCACCATATTGGATAAAATGATGGTTGACTTTAATTGCAAGATGGAAGAAAGGGTTATGGGGGAAGTAACTAAGTGCATCAATGAAATTCTAAAATAAGGGGAGACGTTTGCTAATAGAACTGATAAAGAGAAAGCACTAATGGAAGTGCCCTAACCTATGGTGATTGATGATGATTTATTTAAGATGAAAGAATACCAAGAAAGCAAGCTTACCAAGGAAGTGGGAAGTACGAATGTCGTTTAGGACAAACGCCTGGAGAGTGAGAAGAAGAGCATTCGATTTGGTGACTTTGCTAAATAGTTGGAGAAAATACAAAAGGCCCTAGGTGCTAAAAGTTTAGAAAGGGGAACAAACATTGAGGAATTGCTAGTCTGCAAACTTAAGAAGCTACTAGTTAACTTACATATGTTAGAGCTTTCCAAATTCATAAGGATCCAAAATGCTAAGAACCATATCCGTTTATATATGCCAGTTATGAAGGCGTCTGGGATCCCGACGAATGTTATGTTAGAGATTTTTGAGTTATTATTGCAAGAGTCTGTAAAGACATGGTATTTCAATCAACCCAACACTATTAAGGAATACTAGAAAAAGTTGACAAAAGCATTTGACAGGCACTATACTTGTAATTTGGATATAGAAGTCATATTGTAAGACTTAGAGTCTGTGAGGCAAAAAACCAGTGAGAGCTTCAATGACTACATCAGAAGATGGAAGAAAATAACTTTAGAGAAGACCACAAGGCCTACAGAGGAAAAAGCAAGTCAAGATGATTATTAAAGGGGCTCTATCTGGTATTAGCACTAAAATCGAGAAAATGTTGATTAGAAACTTTAAAGACCTTTGAGATGCAAGTTTGCAAGTTAAAGAGTTAAGATCTAAGTCAAAAAGATAGTACAGGGGAAGAAGAAGTGCCCCGTCTCAACCTCAGTGTAAGAGGAATAAGATGACTAATGTAAATGTTGTAAGAACTCTAAGATAGTTCATTGATTTAGAGATGCCTCTGTCTAAGACATTTGAGAGGTTATAGAAAAAGGGAGGGTTGAAGCCTCTGGCATCGAGACCATCTCCTAACCCTCTACTAGAGAATATGACGCCAATGTTATTGTGCTTTTCATCAAGGTGCAAGTCACAACTTTGATGATTATTATAGGCTGAGACACGAGATTTAGGATCTTATCGATAATAAGATAATTGTCTCATCGAATTCTGGAAGGCTTAGCATATGAAGGAACCCTTTCCTAAACTATCATAATGTTTCTCCTCCAAACCAAGGGACTTTCATGATAGATTTTAAGATTTTTGAAGAATTTTTTTTTACTATTAATGAGGAGGTCATGAGTAAGGTTTTAGTTATTTACACTATCAATCCACAAGAAAGCTCAAATGAGGAGATGGAAGAGGTATGAAGAAGGAGAATGATCAAGTTATGAAAAGAAAGTGATGAAGAAAAGGAAGCTGAGCATGAGCCATATGACTTGCAATAAGAAGTACTACCTTGACAAAGAAACCTCTAAGGCATTGAGGGCTGAGATAAGGGCAAACACACTTATTGTGAAAGAGAAGGAGGATGGTAATCCTATATAGTTAAAGAAGATACATGTCAGATTAGTGTGTAGGAGCTGCTCATTATCTTTTAGGAACAAAAGAAGGCTATGGTTAAGGCTTTCTCAAGTCCGATTATCTTAATGGAAGCTACGTCAATGGTTGTTATCGCATTGTGACTCATAAGGTTAAAATCACTTTCTTAGATAAGGATTTGCTACTAGAAGGAAGGGATCACAATTTGGCCCTATTCATTCAAGCCAAGGTGAAGGGGAAGTGCATGCTATGTGTGATGGTTGATGATGGGTATAGGATTAATATTTGTCCTTCAAAATTATTACATCAGTTTGGATTGACTGAGAAGAATTTGGAAGCTTCTGACTGTGTCATTCGGGCTTATGATGATAGTAAAAGGCTAGCTTCAAATGTGTTCAATACCTTGGTAAAAATGGGCATAGAAGAGATGATGGTGGAGTTCACAGTCTTAAATATCCCAGTTACTTTCTTGCTTTTGTTAGGAAGACCATGGTATCACTCATTAAGTGGTGTGCCTTTCACTGTTCACCAAAAAGTTAAGATTTCTCACAAAGGATAGATTATGACCATCTATGCAAAGGTTGGGGCAATTGTATCAGCTTTAAGTATGGTCATTCCCTATCTTCAAGGATTTCAAGCTATAAAAGTCACAAATAAGTGGGTTAATCCCAAAGTTATGAGGATTATAAAGAATATAAACTTTCTTCCAGGATAGGGATTAGGAAGAATTCTACTGGCATATCAAAATTGTTTGAAATCCCCACTCAGACTATAAGGAAAGTACTGGGGTATTGTGGTAAAGAGATAGAGCTAGAAGTAAAGGACTTGTGACTACTATTGTCAGATTTCTTTGTGAAGGAATGGGAAGCCATCGAACAAGTTGAGTAAGAAGTTCCTAAGAAGGAGGAGTTATTGGATGAGGATATAGATGAACTTAATAAGGCCTTTGTCCAGCTAGATGTTAGTGAGTTAGAATATCAAAATTATCAAGACTCGCCCGAAAAGGGGGATGACAAGAAAAAGAGAAAGAAGAAGGGTAAACAGATATTAATGACAGAGAAGGAACAAGAATTAGATTAATTTGTAGTCTTGTATGGTCCTTAGTCTACATGGTCGTAAAATGATAAGAAAAAGGTCACTGATGAACAAGTCGAGTAGTATTTCCTGGATCAAAATCTTAGGGCTACTAGGGCAAATCATGTAAAGGATAGGCTTGAATCGATAAAGTATAATGCATCCTTCGTAAACTCAAAATGAGAGTATACTGGGTTGTGTAAGTTTACTGAATCAATTTACATCGGGATAAAGTTGGAAGATGTTAAGAGCATGATTATGAACTCCACTGAAGAATTGGGTGGTGAGGAAATGAAAGGTCCTATGGTGGAGATGGAGCTAACTATGGCTAAAAGTGAACTCTCTAGGCAGATTTTCTACAGATTGAACTTTCAAATAACCAGATGATCAGAGTTTTGAGGCGATTGTCAAAGTTGTCGCAGGAATGAAAGATGAGACAGAGGGTGAGAGTGGAATAGATATGGCGTAGGATGAGAACATAGGCATGCTAGCTAGTAAGAAAAAGAATGAGGAAAAAACGTAGGAAGAGGAGGCTCTTACCACCTTCCAATTGGAAGCTATCTTTCTAGATTCTACCGATGTTCTTATTTCCAGTCTCTTCAATGACGACGATGTATTTCTTTCTAAGTTTAAGATAATGAATGATGAGCTTGCTTATTTATGTGTTATATTTATTGATGGTAGTGTGCATAGGATGCATCATTTCATGAGCCTATTAACATTATTTTTGTGCATATGACTACATTTAACCTTGGCACATAGGAAAATCCAAAAATTTAGCTCATTGTTAGCAATATCACACCAAAAGTGTAGAGAAAGTTTGAACAATTACTTAGAAAATACCAATGGGTATTTGCTTGGACATATGAAGACATGCCAAGGGTCGATAAGTGAATTGCAAAACATAAAATTCTGACCCACCCACACATGAAACTGGTAAAACAAAAGCTTCAAAGGATGAGGCCTGAGTGGGATCAATTTACTAATGAAGAGGTGGTAAAACAATTAAATGTTAAGTTCTTAGAGGTGTTAGACTACCCTGAATGGTTAGCCAACATAATGCCCATACCAAAAAAGGATAGAAGGGTAAGGATGTGCATCGACTAAAGGGATCTGAATAAGACATGCCTAACAGACGACTTTCATCTCCCACACATAGATGTGCTAGTTGATAGCGCCACAACATGTATTCTTTTTGAGATGGATTCTCAGGGTATAACTAGATTCTAATAACTATAACGGATAAGGTGAAAATGGCTTTTATCATGAAATGGATGACATACTGCTATAAGGTAATGTCATTTAGGTTAAAGAATGAGGGAACAATATACCAGTGAATGGCAACAGCCTTATTACATTCCTTGATCCATAAAGAGGTAGAAGTGCATGTAAATGTCATGAAGGTGAAGTAAAAAAATAAGGGAAGGACACATAGAATCTTTAGAGAAATTCTTGAAGAGGGTCGATGAGTATAACTTGAGATTGAATACGAAGAAGTATGTGTTTGGGGTCACCTCTAAAAAGTTGTTAGGGCACGTGGTTAGTGAAAAGGGAATTGAAGTGGACCTAGATAAGATAAAGGCATTCAGGATATGCTCATACCTAAAATAGAAAAAGAGATCTAAGGTTTTCTAAGTCAATTGTAATACATTAGCAGGTTCATAACAAGACTCATTCCCTATTTGTGAGCCAATCTTTAAGTTATTAAGGAAAGATTAATCAGTAAAGTGGACTGAATAGTGTTAAGAGGCCTTTGAGAAAATAAAAGATTATCTAACCAATCCTATAGTATTGAAGCTGCTGAAGCTTAGAACACCACTGATTTTGTATCTAACAGTAAAAGACAGCTCTACTGGTGCAACGTTAACTCAAGAAGATGAACAGGGAATGAATATGTCATATACTATTTTAGTTAGAAGTTGTTGTCCTATGAAGTGAAGTACAACCAAGTGGAGAAAACTTTTCTAGCGTTGGTTTGGGCGATAAAGAACTTAAGGCATTATTTTTTATCATACTCGATGGAAGTGATTTCAAAATTTGATCTAGTTAAGTACCTACATGATGCCCCTTCCTTGATAGAAGGATTGGCAAAGTGGTTGATCTTGTTGACTGAATTTGATATTAAGTACGTAGCCAAGAAGGTGATCAAAGGACTGGTAGTTTCAAAGTACTTGGCATAAAAACTTCTCAAAGAAGGAGAATTTGAGTTCCTATAGTTTCCAGATGAAGGGTTAGGAGCAATTAGGCCTCAGTGATATAAAGTATACTTTGATGGAGCTGTAAACAAAAAAAAGGGTAGATATAAGAGTAATTCTAATCTTGTTGGAAGGGGAGCTACTCCCTATAGCTAAGAAGTTGAACTACAAGGTGACCAATAATATAGCTAAATATGAAGCCTAAGCAATAGGGCTTGAACTCTCGAAGTAAATAAGGGTAAGGACAATTGAGGTGTTTGAGGACTCATTGCTAATCATTTCACAAGTAATAGATGAATAGGAATTAAAAGAAGAATGCTTGGGCTTGTATTTAAAACATGTCAAACAATTGGTGCATAATTTTTAAAGTCATATTTCATCATCTGCTAAAGGAAGAAAATGCAATGGTTGATGCCTTGGCCACTCTAATATCTATTTGGGATGGGCTGGAGGTGATGCCCATGAAACTGCTTATCACACTGTAATTTGGGGTGCCATGTTATAGGGATACAAGAGTAATGCAAGTGTCAATAAAGAATTGCCCTTAGTATTTTGATATACAAAGGTATTTAAAAAGCAGTGAATACCTCGACGAAGTCAAGAAAAAGGATAAAGACATGATTTGAAGGTTGTCTTCACAATTCATGGTCTACGAGGGTGTAACGTGTAAAAGGATGCCCAATGGGATCCATTTATGGTGTTTGGCTGATGAGGAGGCTCATGAAGTCATGGAGGACATGCATGTAAGAGTTTATACTCCCTACATAAATGGGAAAATTATGACAAAGAAGACCTCACCTTGGTCATTTGTAACATAGGGCATCGATGTGATCGGAGAAATTAAACCATCTTTTACAAAGGGTATAAAGATGTTGTAGTGGTAATGGATTACTTCTCAAAGTGGGTAGAGGTTAAAGCCTTTGTTCAATTGTGGGCAAAGTAAATGATATGATTCACTAAGAAGAACCTCATATACCGTTATGAAGTGTCACATTATGTTGTTACGGATAATGGCGTCCATTTCCAAGAAGAGGTCAAGGGCATATTAGGAAAGTATAGGCACCATAAGTCGTCACCTTACAGACACAAGTTAATGAAGTTGTGGAAGCATCAAATAAGAATGTCAAAAGCATCATTGCTAAGATGATGGAGACATGTAAAGATTGGTTTGAGAAATTACCTTTCACTTTATGGGGTTACCAAACTATGGCAAGGACATCAACTAGGATGACACTGTACTCTTTGGTGTATGGATGGAGGCAGTGTTGTCGACTGAGTTGGAAGTGAAGTCCTTATGAGTATTAGTTGAGTATGGCATTCCTGAGTACCAATAGACGAGGAGTAGACTTTAATAATTGGTTCTATTGGATAAGAAAATATTAAAGGCTATGTATCACATCCAGTAGTATCAAGCTAGAATGGCCCGTGTATTTAATAAGAAGGTTAAATCAAGCATGATAAGGGTTGGTGATCTAGTAATGAGGGCAATTTGGCCACAAAATCAGGATTCTCGAGGGAAATTTAGGCCCAACTGGGAAGGTCCCTGCATGGTCAAACAAATATGCTCTGGTGGTGTATTAAAAGTAACATATATGGATGGGAATAAATGTACCAAGCTAGTGAACCTAAATTGGTTGAAAAGGTATTACATGTGACATGTGAGAAAAGTAAGATAGCTCGCTAAGTTGAAAACCTGAAAGAGGAGGCTTATGCAAAAATTAAGGCATAAGAAAAGAAAAAAATAAGGAAAAAAGAAAAAAAGAAAAGAAAAGCTCACTAAGTTGAAAACTTGAAAGGGAGGCTTAAGCAAAAGCTAGAGCATAAAAATGCATAAAATAAATAAGGTAGAAGTCGAGAGAGTGCAATTGACCACTAAGGGACCATTAATAAGAATAATTGAGCAACGACAAAGAAGATGGGGATGGATGAGCAAAAGATTAGCAAAACAAAGGCATTGAGTAAGACAACGGGATGATCTAATGTGTCAGCATTAAAAATGGAAGACATTCATTTAATTAACATCTAAATATGCAAAATGTAAATGATTCATGCCAAACATAATATCAAATGAAAATATGTTTGCGTAATTAAAATGAATGAGTCATACACACTTTTAAACTAGAAGTAGATATAAAATAATCTTTTTGAAAAAAATATTTGTCTACTATTTGCTAATGTGATGCTTGTATATCCAAAACGTGTAACCATGCCATGTAGTTTGCGTCATCGTTAGGTTGTGGATCCCAGCCTGTGTAAAAGTCATAGATGTGACTATTGGTCCATGTAGCCTCAACCTTATCCAAGAAGCATTGGGATAAGGGAACCTTCACAAATGAAGGAAAGATCTACACCTCAAACTAAGGAGCACTAAACAGGCGATGCATATAAAGTTGGTCATAAAATGTGCCTGAGGCCAAGGCAAGAAGGATGATGTAATCCTCATAAGTCCTTAGGGTAACATGCAATAAATTCTACCATGGGCAGGTCCAATGGATGTCGGTGGCAGTAATGTAAGACATCCACTTGCCTTATTTAGCTTTAGTAATAGCTTGCCTCAACAAACAATGGTTTGAATGATGCTACAGATAGTAGAGCCTCGTGTCTATGGAAAGGACAACCAATAGTCTCAATCTATCTTGCAACCATATCTAAAAAGGGGGAAAGGAAGAAAGAAGAAGAAAAGAAAGAAAATAAAAATATGTTCATTAGGTTGAAACCCCGAAAGGGTGGCTTAAGCAAAAGTGAACAACTTACTAGATTGAAAACTTATAAAGGCGGTCTAGGCAAAAGTTAGGGCAAATAAAAAATGAAAGGAGAAAAAATTAAAAAAAAAACATGCAAGAAAAATTACTATAAGAGGAACTCTTACTTGAAGCAACATCGAGCTCCCTATAAAATAATCACTAACATTTATCAAGTCTCACGATAGTCTTGCCTAATATAGCTGGCATAAGGGTGCTCCCTGATTCAGCTCCATCCAACAGAGGCAAGATTTGTATATCAATCTTTCCATTATCCCTTTGTAACAAGTATTCACCAATCAAAATAATTACTATAATACGAGCCTCAGCCACCTGAGCATGGCCTCTAAAAGGGAAAAAAGTGATGAAAAGGGCCATAAGGATCTTCTCCTTGCACAATGTGTACATGGGTACCTCATTATGCTATATGTCAAATAAATCTACCATTTTTTAGACATGTGGGTTATCCAGTTAAGGCAGTGTGATCCAATCTATAGTTGTGATGTGATAATCAAGAATGGCACCAAATTCCTCCAATAAGGGGCATATCTCCACGTCTTTGAAGTGAAAGGTACAGGTAGTAGGATCCTATAAGTCATAAGTTACTCATAGAAAGTGAGCGTAAAGGCAGAAAAAAGGGAGGTAACGAATAATTAAAACACCCGCCTATGGTAGATTGGACCAAATCTGGGGTGAAAAAGACCGTAGAAATGTTCTTGACATTGTTTATAGGCCGAAAATAATGATGTGCAGCACATATGTAAAAGGGGTGTTTATAGAAGAAGGAAAGATTGGCAAGACTATATAGCCTTTGGCCAGGGCTATGCTCCAACTGGGCTGTATAGCCCACAGTTCTTGGAAAGAATCAAACAACCCCTACTTTGTACTTTAAGCTTAGGCTGACATTAATACGAGCCTTGAAAGAGTACATACATGAAAAGAATGACAATGAGCATTCAGAAGCATATATTCAGAGGTTGAAATTATGCATTTGTATATAAAGCATGAAATATCAAAATTTGACAAAAAAAAAATGGAGACAATGTCGCATTGGTTTATCCTAGAAGGTTCTAAACAAACATCCAAAAATAAAGGTTTTCAAATCACTTAATAAATTACACAATTGTGCAAAAAGTCTACTATATGTGCCATACTAAAATGGAAGAAAAGAGAAAATATCCTAGCAATTAACAAAGGGAAAGAGGTCTCAAGGGCTCAACTGTCTTTGCCTCTTAAAGGGGTCATCTCAAAATTTAGCTTCACTATCCATCACCATATACCCGTGCTCCATAGCTACTTGAGCTAAGACCTTATTCTCTACCTCCACCTTTGCCAGGCATTAGTCCTTCTCTCTGATCTTACAGTTTAGGCATTAGATCATTTTCTACAAGAAACATAAGGGTTAGGATGGGTAGGACACAAAACACATATCATTACCACGCACACATCATCGTGTTGCTTTCTCTTACTAACCTGCATAAAGTGTGTCTGTTGCATCACTGCCTTCTTCACGAAAGCAATTAGATCGACCATGGCCTTAACCTAGACATGGGGGATCCGTGAAAAGAAAAAAGTGGAAACACGATAGCAACAAAGCTTACATCATAACACAGGGAGACAAAGAAGACCAATCAATGAAGTCATACAAGACTCCATCAAACTATCTGGTATGGAAGCCAAGTCACCTACCACTATTGGTTTCATTCCTCCAAAAGCCATTCCATAGGCCTGTTTGCAACCCTAAACAATAATAAAACTAAATGTAGAAGCAGAAGTAGTAGACCTCTAAGCAGCCTGTGCAGTGGTACTCGGCTCCCATGTTGTAGAACAATCCCCTTGTCGAGCACTGTCAAGGGAACGCTCGAATAGCCACTTTTGACAAAAGAATCCCCATGAATGCTCCCACCATCCAGGACTTATAAGGAGTACTGACAGTGGATAACTACTCCCCTAGCAAGCAGCGTAAAGCTATGGTGAGCTCTGCACTCTCAAGATCCCTTGCCTGAAATAGGCTAGTGGGACAGGTCACTCATCCAAGCCCTCATGCCAATATAAGATGTGCTCTCCAAAGTACCATTCTTGAATAAAAAGTCCTACCATTAGACATCACCCATAAGAGACAGCCTTTGCCTCTGCCACCTATAGAGGCAACATCTCCATAAGACCCTCAAGTCGATACGCAAATGTAATCAAGATTGAAAACTTTTATAAGTGTAAAACCAAATAAAAAAAGACAAATAATCATAACTCACATAATTTTAAGCAAGGATAAATACCTGGTTTAGAGTAATCATGTTCAGGTAAGCATGCCTGGCAACAATAGAGGACTTTGCATAAGACACAACACTCCAACACGAGAAGCGAGGGTAGCCACCGTCTATGTCGTCCTTGAGGTCCAACCCTTCTAACAAGCCTAACTCAATGCCTCATGCCTATCAGCTAAGATATCATAAGTCTTTAAGTAATCCAACAAAATTTAAATATAAAAAATTGAGAGATACTTACAATGAGGACCTTCCACACCCCATACATGTGTCTTGTGCCTTGGGAGCAACGATCGAGGTATTGGTAGAAGTATGCTAGTATTGCTAATCCCCAATCGAAATGGTACAATAGGCTCAGGCCCTTCTAAATCGGCATTAGACAAAGCTTAGCCACGTTAGAAGCACTCGAGAACAAGACCCCTGATAGAATGTACAACATGAAATAAAGTGTGTGCTGGTTAATCACTTCATCACAGCTATCTTTGGTGACTTGGGGTACGTCAGTCCATATGTTGGACCTCGCTATAGTCCTCTGCTCCCCTTAAACAGGGGAACGTAGCTCAGGAGCTTAAGCAGGGAGTCCCTCTGAAACATAGGCTCATGAACCCCAGAATCCGTAGCCAAATGAATACCCTGGAATTGCAGCCCAATCAAGAAGTTGAAGTCACCAGGAATGATCGTCACCTCACCGATCAGGGCAAGATGGAAGGTATGGGTTGTGTCCATCCATCGCTCCAGCAACACATGTGTCATTATCGAGTTAAACTTTGGTGTTGTATCTAATAGCATCCATAGGAATGTCCATACCTCTGTGCCCTTTAAACAAGCCATAATCGGAGGATGCAGTGTCCGACCCCATCCTCTAGCAAGACTCATAACCTCACCTCCCTTCTCGAATGTGACAATCCCCTATAAGAAAAGAAAAGGAGCAATAAGCAAATGAATAATGAAAATATGAATTTGCATTTTTTTTTTTTGCATAATTATCGAAGTCAAAAAATGAGAGAATCAGAGAGGTCTGAATTTGAAGGCAAGGAAACAACAAGTCCTAGTCATTAGGGATTAATTGAAGTTTTGAGGAAATTATGAAAAATAGTTTCCTAAAAAAAATGATAAACATCCACAAAGAAAGCATCAAACGATCGGCGAGTAAGCAGAATAGATTAATAAATTAATTATAATCTTAAGTATGTATCCAAATTTTTCATAAGTTATTATAGTAATTAATTTTAATCATTTCTTATGCAGATCACAAAATAAAGTCTAAATGGAACACAAATTGAGGTAACAAGCTAGATCAATGGACATGAAATAAATTTCACTAAAAATAAAGGGTGTTCTAGAAATTATTCCTAAATACATCATAAGTTAATCTAATGTTCGCATC
>CATIWR010591817.1:0-31949 GCA_949677035.1 Omphalea diandra
TATATATATATATATATATATATATATATATGTTGTTTTATCTATCCAAATTAATATCTCCCCTTTAGTTTACCAAGATACTTAAACTCATATGTCATTTTATTTATTAAATTCCTACAATTCTTCCTCGCTCTATTATAATTGTTCTATAGAATTGTGTTTAATCTGAACCAGCTTTGGTAATTTTGCCATAACTCTCATTATAATCATTTAAATGATGTGATTCTTTTTGTTTTTTTAAACTAGATAAATGATATTCAAACATATCCAAAATTCTACTCTCAATAATCATCTCACAAGCCATGGTGAATTTTCAAATTCATCTTAAAATTTGTAGTGGTGTAAATAGAGTCAACCCCATTGTTTCTTATATAACTCATTCAATTTTTATCCAATTGAAAAACTATTTTAGGGGCACTTACTACACATATCAAGGATCATTTTTCATATTTATACTTTAACTAATTCAACTTCTAAGATTCCCAAATCTAACCATTAATTTTCAGGTTGCCAGTAGATATCACATCCAGACCAATTCCACTAATTCTACCATAATGCATTCATCTTGTCCAAATGCAAAATGCTTCCATACAAAACTATATAAGACCTAATCGACAACTTTCATATTTTATACTTAATCTCTAAGTCCATGAAATCAGTGATGCAATATTCTACCCTAAAAATATAGTATAAATGTTATTATTTGTTAATTTTAACTTAAATTTCAACAAGTCTACTTTCCCCTTCATTTCTCATATCTTCTATGCTAATTAGAAGAGGTGAAGATAAAGGACATAAAATCAAAAGTTGTTTCCACTTACCTCAACTATCCCAAAATCTCTGGTTTATTAGATTCACTATCTCACTTTGCTCTTCTAATTCCTTCATCCAAACTTCCCCTTTTTTTTCTCTTTAAAAATATATCTTTAACCCACACTTCATCTCCGCCTCTTCTTTCTTATTTTCGGTTGTGGGGATTAGAGTTGAAGGAGTCTCTCTCTCTCTCTCTCTCAATTGTAGAAAAATGACATGATGTATCATGTAAGGTGTCCTTTCCTCTTACTCCCACTTGACACTTCTTTGTTTTTAATATTACTATTTGATCCTTTGCTTTTTTTTTAGTCAAATTAATAAATGAAATCTTATTTACTAATTGATATTAGTTTTTTGCTATTGATATTTTAATAGTTAAAAATTGATTTTTTTTAAAAAAAAAATCTTAAATTTAAAGCTTTTGTGAGAAAGTAATTAAAATTTTTTAATGGTTAGTTAAAAATATCTCAAATTTAAAACTTATTTTAGTGTTAGCTAATAATTATAGCTTTTCGCAATAGCAAGAAGAAACATGCTCTTAATGTAGTTAGTTGTGTTAGAAAACCTGAGATAGTGAACTATATTTGATTCTTTGAAAAAGCTTAAGATAATATATCTAATCTAACATGTATATGCCAAGTCAAGTGTAACTTATCAATAACTTTATACCAAAAAGATTATTTTGTTATGGTACTCACTACAATTACATACCAAATGCGAACACTACAAAAAAAAAAAAAAATTGATTTAGAGACCACATTTAGCTACCACATGAATGTGGTCGCTATTTAGCTACCACTAATGATCAATCTACTATCATTTGGAGTTTAGTGGAGTGGAAATAAAATTAGTTATCATTTTGTAACCAAACAACGATCATAAATTGGCCAAACATTTAGCGACCACATAGAGTGGTCGCTAAATAGAAAGAAAAAAAAAAGGCGAGTGATTTAGCTATCACTTTAAGACCACAAAATGGAAGCTAAATTAGTTACCACTAAGATGTGATCATTATATTTGACGCCACAAGTTGGCACCAAGTATAACACTATTTGGAGACCACAATTTATGGTCTTTAAATAGTGACCGCATAATGTAGTCAATATTTATAATGAGTTTTATTACAAATAGCGACTCCATGATTCTTGGTCACTAGTTAGGTTAAATAAAATGGGTAACATCATCCCACGCAGGAATCAACCTAGCCAAAGCCTCAATCGCAGCCCCTCAACATCAAAAATCAACCTTATTTGAAATCAAGCCCTAATCATAGCCCTTGCATCAGATCCCCATCCCAATCAAAGCCCCAACCGTCGTAGCCCTCCAACCCTCATTCTCATTACTACCCTCAAATAGAAAATTGAAACCTTGTAAGATCCAACCTTTCAATCACCGTGAATGGAAAGCTGACTTAATAAGAAATAAGACGACAATATTAGTTGTATGTCCTATGCTAATACTTCTAAAAGATATTTTCTTAATAATGTCATAGTTGTAATTCTATTAAACATTTTTTTTATTTATTACTAAATGATAAATTTCATGAATAATTAATTTTACCTAATATCATCAAATATATGATTTGATAGTAAAACTTTTATGTGTAAAGAATTATATTCTCTCTACATTCCTTGGTGGGTTTGGTTTCTTGGGTTTAAACGTTAGCCCAAAGTTACTAATTTTTGATGGTTTTTTATTCTGTTAATTTCAACTTTAATGTGTTGTTGTATAATCGTATTTTATTTGGATTTTTTCCCTATACCTTTCTCATAGTTTGCTTCTTTGAAACATATTTCGGTGGTAATGAAAACATATGTAGTTTACTTGTGTAGATATGAACTCTGGCAGGCAAATTCGTGGTCATGTTGTTAAACTTGGATTGGAATCTGAAGTTTTAGTGGGATTTAGATTTCATTCACATATACAAGCGTTTTGAGAAACAAATGAGAGTCTTAAGTTGCTGATAAATTGCCTAACATTTGCGCAACAAGATTGGTGTTGTAGCTACAACGAAAAAATTGCATCATCGCTTTCCTCCTGGTCAGGTATAAACTCAATTCGTTATCTAGCATCAATTAAAGATTCAACACCTCCATCTTTGTTCTGATTGTTCAGTTGATTGAAACCCTATTATGTGTTATGGGTTTTTTTGGTTTTCTTGCCTTTTGCTTTGCTTGTTTTAACAATTTGAGCGCTTATTGGTTTATAATTCATAATTTTTCTATTTATTCTTATCTATAATTATATGAAGATTTTGTTTCAACAATTTGAGTGCGTATTGCCTTTTGGGTTATGTTTTGCAGTTAATATTGTCAGAACTGGTGAATTTCATGTTTTACTTTAGTTTTTGACTGCTTGGATTGTGTGTGCTTGATTTTGAGGTCTGGATCGATTTTCCTTCCTGGGCTTTTCTGGGATCAGGTTATCATGTCTTGATTTTGATATCTTCTTCAGCGGTACAGATTTTTAGTTGAAGTGTTATTCTTTGAATTCTGGTTTCTGGGTTCTTATGCTTTTGATGCTTTGTGTGGGTAATTGCATGTGCTATGTTTGTTGAATTATGTTTCCTCAGCTCTTTAAAATTTCCAATAGGATCAAACTGGGAATTAATTCCTCCTGTTTTCAGATCTTAGTTTATACTTCTCGCAGAAAAATTTCAACTTTTCTTCTTAGTGGCATTTATGGGGTATATGTGAACTAACTTGCACAAAATTCGATGGTTAGTTGTTCATTTTGTTCAATGTAAAAGGATTGCTGCAACCGTTGATTCACCAGTGCAATGTCTCTTCCCATGTGAGTATTTGTAACTGGAATTATGCGCATTTCAGCTCAAGTTTTGATATCTCAGAAGAATCTTTATTACTGGGTACAAGATTTTCCTGTCTTCAACTATGTCAATAGCCTTTCTCCTATCAAGCCACTGAAGTCCATGCACATTATTCCGACATTCCATTCCCTTAGTTTTGCATCCCTTCCGTCCATTTTCACTTCTCCCCGTGTCATCTCTCACAAGGATTCTAGGTTCCTAAGAAGGTAATTAACTTTTTCTTGATCAGTCATGTATGTATTGTAAACTACTTGAGAACTTATATTGATATCACACGCAATCTTTATTTACTATTTTTATTAGCTTTCTTTTTGTACTAGCACTACTAGTAGCTAAAAGGTAAATTAATTTCATTTCAACGATCAGGACTTTTTTTTAATTTAATTTATTGGATTGTTAATTAATCTGATAATCATTTCTTTTTGGTTAGTTGATTACAGGAATAAATGTATAATCGGCTTCAGTTCAAGAACATCACATGGAAGGTGTGATAATATGACTTGGGTGAGTCTTGTTTTTATTGTAATTGTATTATAGTTTTTAATATCTTTTGTACTTTTTTCAGTTATGGATGGTACTTCACTTTTGAACAAGGATTTGTTTACTTTAGTGCTCATCCACTTTGAGGGGTTCACCGCTAAGCAAATGGTGAACCCATGGAAAACTTGCGATATGGCCAAATCATGTTTATATGATTTATTTTTATTGATCTTTAGCAATTTTAGGTCCTACCTATCATGATATGGGTGCCTTTATTCCTAGATTGATAGTATGAATGCATTGATGGTATCAGAATGGGTAGTGAGTGGATAATATGTTAGTTTAATTTTTTAAAGAACCTTAATTAAATCTAAAAAATTAAAAAAGTGGGGGAATACATGTAGGCTTAGGCCAACTAGGCAATACATATAATTACTTTTGATCAATTTTAGATAAAAATTTATTATTTATAAAATAATTATATTAATAATAAAATAATTTTGATTAGTGATAATATAATATATTTTATTTTGTTATGCGGTGCATAAGTTAATAATTAAATATTTAGTTTTTTTAATTAAGTTCAAAAAAGATATTTAATAATATAAAAAATTTCACATAAAATAATTTAGAAATTTAACAATGTAAAAATTAATTTTTCAAATTAATTCTCTGCAAGACTGTAATAAGAATAAATATTTAGTTTCATATATAATAAAAAAATTAAAAAAATAGTCAATAAAAAAAATATGCACAGCTAAATTAATTTCCTAGTTGAAATTGATAATTTGGTAGCTTATGACCCGCTTCATTAATATATTTATTGGGGAATACAATATTCTGACTTGGTCAAGCATTCGAGTTGTAAGTGCTGATTTTTCTAATTGAAGGTTTTATGTTGAGAATAGACCTTGCAATAAATATCAAAATCATGTAAAAAATTTATTGCAAAAAGGAAAGTTGTGTTCCTAGACTGAAAGATGTGCAAAATTGTGTGTTACTTCGAGTGGCTGACTGAGTGAATATTTATTTTTTTAGTACTATGCATTTGTAACATTAGTATTATATATTATTTTATTTCATTTAATTATTAATTATATTTCGGTAGTTGCAATTTTTAATTTATTTCAGACTATATAATAATAATAATAATAAATAAAACATAAATATAATAATATTATTATAAATTATTTAGTTATTTTCCTACCAAAACTAAGTAGTATCTAATGTGATAGTTAAATAGATATTACCTAACTTGTGGTCTCTAAATTGAAAACACAAGACAGAAACCATCAAATAAAGATCAAATAATGTGGCCTCTAAATAATAATCATTATGTGGTCTCTAAATAGTCTTTGTGGTCTCTTATGGGTAGCATTTAGTGATCACTAAAATCATTTAGTGACCACATAATGTGGTCTCTAAAAAGAAACTACATTTAAATACCACATTATGTGGTTGCTAATTTAGCGACCACATCTATTTTGTGGTCCCTAAACCATTAGCGACTAAGGTTTTAGCGACAAAAAAATGTGTTCATTAACTAATTTAGCAACTACTTAGAGTCACATTTTATGGCCTCTAAATCTTTTTATTATTATTATTAAGCTCTGGACCTTCACAGAATCATTAACAGAAAAATGTGTTTTAAACATGAAAATATGATTCGAAAAATCATTAACAGAAAAATGTGTTTTAAACATGAAAATATGATTCGAAAAAAGTTTTCTACAATATAACATATAATCTAATCAGCTCTGAGATTTATTAAGAGAATGATGAAGAAAATTCAAGAAAAATTAAAAGAAATCATTAGCAATTGAACAAGAAAAGCGTAGGTAGATGTACCGTGAACATAATATAATATTGGTACCACTCTCCAAACTGAATCAATCCCTACAACTGGTATTCTATAATCAAAAGCCTCTTACATACGTTTACTATTGTATTGTTGATTAGCAAATCGAATGTAACGTGAACAACATTACTATGTTACATATTTTTATTATTGTTCTAAAACTAATGAACTATTTTGTTTGTTAAAAGGATTTGACAAAGATGGGAGTAACACAAGCATACTAATAGTTGTAGATGTACCGTCCAGTATTACAAACTACGTAAAACACCTTGTTCCCCAAATAAGTTATGCATTCACTATAATTATCATTCAGATGGAGTGGTGAAGATACACGGTCTAAATCTTATTAACCATAAAATATCAACCATCAGTTATAATGAATAATGTTCACAATTGATCTTTATCCACATAACAAAACCAATTTATAGAATAACCAATTATTATTAAAGAACGTCCTTAGGCTTTTAATATACCATCTCAAATATAAGCTCAAACTATAGAACACTCCATTCTTCATCATCCCAATACAATAATATCAAAAAATTTCAGTACTTTGAACCAAAATAAAAACATTGCACAAAAATAAAAAAATAATTCCAACCTTAATTTATATAAATGATATCAATTTGAAACAAAAATTAAAACACAACTAATCTTTGATGAATCTAAAGGAGGATTGTGGCGACAGATGATGTAGCGCAGTGCGAGGAGGACAATGCTACTATGTGAGAGTCGATGATGGCGTTGTGGGTGAGAGGGATAGGGAGAAGTTGCCATGTTGAGAAAAATGGATAGAGAAGAGATGGAAAATGATGATGGCAAGAGAGAGATTCGTTGATGGCATTATGGGTGAGGGAGGCGTAAGGGAGGAGTTGCGCCACTGAGAACAATCGAGAGAGAAGAGAGGGAAAATTATGGAAGAAAGAGAGAGATGGGAAGAGATATTGCCTTACCCTTTTTTTAATAAAAAATGGTTTTTTATTAATTTTCCACTCTAGCCAATGTCCAGTTTTTTATTAATTGATTTGGGCAGAAAAACTAATTGGCATGTAACAACAAAATAAATAGTGCTAACAATCTTTACAAAATAAATGTATTTTTTTTTTTTTTGTTGTTTGTAATGGACTATTGTAGAAATTTGACTAACTTATTCTAAATTAAAGTATATAACATTATTACTTGGAAAAATAATGATTTTAATGCTTACTATTTGGTATCTTAACCAAACAAACTCTTAGTTCCTTTATATGGAGGCATGGAGTGTTTGTGATTATTTTGTTGATTTTCTCATTTCTATCCTACAAAATAAAAAAATGCAATTCAATTATTTTATAAATATCAATCATATTAAAAATTATTTTTATAAATATCAATCATATATAAAAATAAATAAATCAGTTAAAATTTACAAATTTGAAAAAATTTCTCACTCCAAAAATTATAATAAAATTTGGAATATATTATAAAAATACTAATTTTCTTTTGATTTATAAGATTATAATAAAATTTAGATTATAAATACTTTATATTTATACTATTTATTATTTAATATAAAAAAATTAAAAATAAAAAATTTTATGAATGTTATTGATCATCTACTATCATTAGCTGATCATGATGACCAGTAAGATATAGGTGACAATAGTCAAGAATGATCATTGATAATAAATATAAATATCTATATATTTTATTTTTTTATTTAAATAAATGTATTAAATTTGAAAAACTGATTTAATTTTTTAAAAGAGAAAGTTCCTTAAAAATGTCTTAGTTTTCTATTGATTAAGAAAATATTTTCTTATTTTTCTTAAAAAAAGAAAATATTTTTCATTAACTAATTTTTTCAAAGCACACCAAATATCAAAAAAATGTGCAAAATATTTTTGCAAAATAAATGGAGCCTAAAGACATTAAACTTTGCGCCTGAGAAGAAATAAGTCATAAAATCAAATTTTAAAGTAAGTATTTTTTTGGCCTCATTCAAAATCTCAAATCTCTTTATGAATTTTTAATTGAAGCTAAAGATTTTATTGAATCAATTGAATCTTAATTTACTTAATTAATTTTAAATTACAATTAAATTTAAAATTATATAAAATGTATATATGGACTAAATTGGCTTTATGTTCCTTTAATTGTTTGAATCATACTTAAAATTAAGTTTAAATATTAATTAAAGTGATGCTTTATTTTTTACTCAAATATAATTTTATTAAAAAATAAAAATTTTTATTTCATATTTTATATGATAAGAAATTAATTTGATATTTTAAATTAAAAATAAAAATTTTAAGATTCTAATTTCTAAAATCTTTTAATTTATATCTTTATAAAATTAATTTTCATAATTTTAGTAATAAAATTTATTTTAATTATTTAAATAACAAATTTTAAAATAATATTTAAAAAAATATATTGCATAACATAGAATATGAACGTTCAAAAAAAAATGTCCTTAAAAGAAAGGATTAGGAATTTTTTAATTTTTTATTATTTAAATACATAAAAATAATTTTTATTATTTGAAGTATGAAATTATTTATATTTTAATATAATATTAATTATTTATCATATAAAATACAAATAAATTTTTAATGTTTTAAATGAAATTTTAAACAACAGCATAGATTACAAAAAAATATATTATTTTTGGTTGGGTTGTGCCTTTTTCAAGTTTGCGAAGTCGGCCCATTTACATTTCACACATTTGAAAAGGAGGAAAAAAAAAAAAATTGAAAAAGAAATTTGACAGCTGAAGGCGTCTCCTCTTTCGGTTTTATATCCATCGCTGAGACTGGGACAGAAGCGAAGAAGCGTTGCTGCTGTGATCTCTCAGTTCAAAATAAACATTAGAATATGGTACAGTTTATTCATTCAGATCCATATGTTTTCCCTTCCGATTTAATTTAGTTTTTTCCATCTCTGGCATTTTAATCGATGGTTTTCCCTTTAGATTTGTTGAACGATTGAAAGAGCGGCAAAGTTTAGGGTTTGGATCTATCGTATTGCATGTTTTCTCTGGTTTCAACAGAACATGGATTGATTGTTTGCATTTGAACTCTATAAGCTTGTTAGAGTCAGGATTTTGATGTGATTACTCCTTACAGATTATGATACTGGAAATTTTTTGTATGCTAATGGTGTAGTCTGATTGAGACATGCAATGTAACACCATCCGTCTACAACACACTGGTGAAATTTGGACTGAAACTTTAGATAATTTTAGATTTCTTTAGATAAAGTGATCAAATTTCAGATAGCACATGCTATACTCGAGGTCCTTAAATTATTTGTTCATTGACTTGGAATTGTTGTATAGCTATGAGTATAGTTGTTTTTAAGACCACCCATTCAAATATGAATGACTTCCAATTATACTTATCTTTTTATCATTTCCAATTATTCCTATGTTCTTATCATTTCCAAATGCTTTGCGTAACAGTTTTGTGAGGTCATGATGCTTGATTCTGCTCTTTGTAGTAGAAATATAAACATTATATGTTGCTGTTGCATTAATGGTTTATTTCGTATGTGTTCCAGATTCACTTTGTCCTTCTCATTAGCCGGCAAGGAAAAGTGAGGTTGACGAAATGGTATTCGCCTTATTCACAAAAAGAAAGATCTAAGGTAGTGGATAGAACATCTCTTCATTCTGATATTTCCATTATGTATTCTGAATTTTTAAATAATATATATTTAAATGCCCATGATGATGGTCTGTTATTGGTCTGGTGGTACTCATTTTTTTGAAAATTATCTGAAAATAGTATGCTTTCTTAACATTATTAACATCTGTTTGTGTATGGAAAAACATTGAGAAGGTTATTCGTGAGCTCAGTGGAGTGATTCTGTCTCGAGGACCCAAGCTTTGTAATTTTGTTGAATGGAGAGGATATAAAGTTGTGTATAAAAGGTAGTGCAGGAATATAACTGTACCTTCACTGTTATGTAGAGAAGCTGTCTGCAGTATGTTTTGCTATCTTAAAACAGATTAATGTGCTACTTCAATACATGGATGCAGGTATGCTAGTCTTTATTTCTGCATGTGCATCGATCAGGATGACAATGAATTAGAGGTCCTTGAAATAATCCACCATTATGTTGAGATTTTGGATCGATACTTTGGCAGTGTAAGTGAACTTGAAACTGTTGGCCGTCATTTTCATTAAGGTCTGTTTGTTTCTTGGAGAAAAGATCTGCATGTAGAAAGTATGTTCTATAGAAAAATATTGTAAGAGAAAACCGATATTTTATGATATTTGTTTGTAATATGATTTTCCTTCTGGTTTAATATATCAAAAAAAAGAAGGTAAAGATATGTGAAAAATAAAGGGGTTGCTTGTGCTGGTTGTTGACAAAATGATATTAAGTGATCTCAACTGTGAATGTCCAGGTATGATAAATGTGGTCAGTGGACTAGTGACTGTTATCTTGGGGTTATTTGTATCTGTAAGGTTGTAGAATTCTTGGAAATGGATTCTTGTTTTCGCAGTGGAAAGTATACTTTCTGAAAGTGACTTGGTTTTCCCTTTGACATGGAAAATGCCTTCTGTTATTGATTATTCTGTGTCCCAAACTCCAGAATAATTGAAAATAAAATATTTGTTTTGAATCGAAACAATGCCTTAAATTTCTTATATTGATAGTTTGGTAATTTAATTCATTTATGCTACCAGGTCTGTGAGTTGGACTTGATCTTCAACTTCCACAAGGTATATGCAGTTTTCTTGCTGTTGGAGTTTCTTCTTTGTTTTTCTTTCTCTTTTAATTTGTTGTTTTTAAACATAAATGGATATGAAATGTTTTGTTTAGCTGTTGACTTCTTTAACTTGCAAGGCTTACTATATATTGGATGAACTTTTAATTGCTGGTGAGCTTCAAGAGTCGAGCAAGAAGACAGTTGCCAGGCTAATAGCTGCACAGGTATAACTTTGCTTGCCCATGATGTGTTCAGCTGTAGATTTTTTTTTTTTTCATTATGTAAGTGCCTATTTCTGAGTTGTAGGATTCATTGGTAGAGACTGCAAAAGAGCAAGCCAGTTCCATAAGTAATATCATTGCTCAAGCCACCAAGTAATATACAAAGAGCAATTGTATTTTTTATTGGTTTTGAATCTGATGAACCATGCTTTCAGTTGTTGATGTTCATTATTATTTTTCCTTTTGATATGTGAAATATATGTTATGAATGCTGTAATGAATGCTGTTATTACAGCTGATAGCTTTTGTGATCCTACTAGAATTTCACGTTAAATGTGATTCATCAGTCATATGCCTTGTATGGGGGCCTCACCCTGTGAATGTTGTTTCCAGTGATGTTAATTCAATAATAGAATGACAAATTAAGTAGAAGCTACATTATGTTAATACTGATAGGGAAGGAAACGCTATTTCGTAGATTAGATTTTCAAAATTTCTTTTGGATGAACTTTTTTTGCTCAAATTTCCTACAATTGTGTATCAGGATACAGAGCTAAAAAGTCTGTCTTTTCTGATGAGATTGGTTATGAGGTCAATAGTCTTGCTGTGTCACAATGGCAGTTGCATTTCTGCTTTCAATCTCATCATTTCATTCATTGCTCCCTAGTATAAAACCAGTGCTGTTATGGGAACCCAAAGGATGAAATCAATGAATATTAATTGCTTAGTTCCATCTTAAGCAGCATCTTGTGGTTGTGGAAGGGATTATGCAGGGTAATATAATGCTGCTGATTGACCAGGAAATGGCATTATGTGGTCTGTTCTATCCAACTAAATGCATTTTCTGGCTAGTTGGACCCTTGCTCGTAGCTGTGAGCCTGACATAGGCTCATGTAGACAACATTAAGTTACAAGAATTCACAATCTCCTAGAATGTAGATGCAGAAGCTGGATGAGAAATGAATTTAAAAGATTGAAAGGACACTTTAAATATTATACACATGCTAAGTAGCATCTAAATTTGATTACTAGAATATTTTATTGAATAAAGAAATATAAGTTAGATGCCTAGAGCTCCAAAATAATCTGTCCTTGGCTGCAGCAGTGGCTACTCAAGTCCTTGTTTTCTGGTGAATACTTGTATAAAATTCGAATTCAACTGCCAAACGTATGTGCTTCTGGATGCATTTTCTATTAGTCTCGTCCTCATTACCTTTATTCTCTTTGCGTCATGAGCTAATTTAGGCAAACCTTTGTAGCCTAAAAAAACATGCAGCACCACTTCGCTAACTGCATAATTTCTCATTCACAAGCACTAAAAGACACTGCATAATTGATGCAATATACTGTACAAATAAGAGCATCCTATCATACGATTCTTCAAGTGATCATCCATATGACGACTGGAACCTGAGTTCTGTGGTAGAGACAAGCATTATGATAGATGCTGTATGAACAAGTAATGACGTTATAAATTGCTATTAGCTAGGATGCTATTGACAAAATAAAGAAAACAATGCTGCTCTGAACTGAAAACAGGATAATTGGTACGAACCTTCAGAAAATATCCATATCAATAGCCGGCACATAATACCACCATCTTCCCATTTAACATCTTTGGCCTCTGGATCTTTAACAAATAATTCGAGAGGCACATCCGGAGGTGGTGGGCTCTGCGTGCATAGAGAATCCAAGATATGTAACCATTTATAAAAATTATTATGTCCATAACCTGGTAATATAATCAATTACCGTTAGCATACCTGTTTGAGATTTCTAAACCTCCAATAATTTCTAGAAAGCTAGTTGTACTTGTAGGGAAATTATTCGTCTTTGTTTAAGTTTCATATGCTTTTCAGAAACTGCCCAAATTTTCTCCAAATTTATGTTAAAGGTAATTGGTGTTCTTACATGCTCTCGGAAACTGTAACAACTAAACCTTCTTCTGCGTGACATTTTTATATGTTCAGACCTTTTCCTTAATTATTCCTTGAAGATCCTATCCAATTTCACCTTTCAATCGAAACATGAGAGCATACATGCGTGACATTTTTACGGGTGAAATATGAGATGCTTTCAATGAAGTCTAATTTTCTTAGGTTACTTTCTACATAATAAAATATGCACAAATATTTTCTAACACATAGCAAATACATCAAATATGGATCATATCTAATTTATATAATTTCTTTTACCTACTTTAAATGCAGTCCAAACTAATTTCTAAGTTCACTTTGGACTTTACATGAAGGTAAATATTTCAAAGGACCAAATTAAACACAAAGGAATGGATGGAAGTACAAGTACCATGCAGCGTATGAGAGGCCAGTTAATTCCGCGGAAAAATTGATGTTGTTTGATTTCATTGGCATCAGTCTTTCCTCCTAAACGGATCTCTGGGTCTCTATTCAACAGTGCATTAATCAACTGTCTGGCAGCAAGACTAACCTGGAAACATCAAGTAATATCAACACCGCTAAATAATTACTCATATAAATTAAGTATTCAGGCAATATTCTAAGGTACGGTAAAAGCTTGAAATTTCTATTAGAAATCTTAAATTAAAAATCTCAAGTAGCTGATTAAGTAGACCAGAAACATCCATCATTCAAGCAAAAGCTAACTTGAATCATAAGCAGCTACCTGACAAATGAGAATTGTTAAACTTGAAGTAACATTTAATGCAGATAAAATCTTACTGGGATGCTACTTGGAAACGTGAGATCTTTGTGCAAAATGTTGGCAAATGTCTTTTGTCTGTTCTTTCCCCTAAAAGGTGTACGACCATAGAGCATCTCATACAACAAAATACCTGAATTCCAAATATAAATTAAAATCAAGTCAAGAAAATACAGACTAGACTAGCTCAATAGTTCAAATTCTCTTGCTCTGACCTAAGAAATGTAGACAAATTTTAAGTTCTCCACAAGTTATTTGCCAAAAAAATTGTTTCAGCCATGGTAATTATGTCCGTGGTGATTGTAGTTGCAGTTGATAGTGGTGATGGCAATCATGGTGTTAACGGTGGTTATGGCAATGGTGATTGCATTGTAGTGTGTTGGACTAGGTTATTCAAACCTAAGTCAAGACTCTCTTTTGATATTGACAATATAGATTGAAAGGTTCTAATATTTCAAATAAGTGTTAATTTTGCAGAAATAGATAAATCTCTCAAGAAGAGATGGAAGGAGTTGTTAAACTCCAAAGTAACATGTAAATCGCGACCGCAATCCAGGATTCGCGACCGTGACTCATATTAAAACATACTGAAAATCAGGCAGGCGAAATCGCGGAACCATTCTCGGCCGCAACTCATGAAAAAGAAAAAACCCAATTATGATAGTGGAATTCGCGGTCTGTGTAGCGTCGGAATCGCGACCGCAACTTTCAAAAACTCCTAGATAAGAATCAAGTTCACAATTAGAGTCTGACAAGTGTCCAAATAAACCGTTGGAAGACAAAAATCGCGAATGCTACATGTTGGTAGCGACCGCGAATTCTGACAATAAAAATTGCAAGATTTGGCAGGCTGTTTAGTGGTCACAGTCACGGTCTGTATAAGTGAAGTTGCAACCGCTATTTTTGTTGGCTGAAGAAACACAACGACTATATTTTCCTAAAGAACCAATGGGAAGCTGACACGTGGACTAGTCGTTAGACACAAACAGGATTTTCCGCTGCAGCTTTTGGCTCCCATAAGGAAATTTGGAAATCGCAACCACGAAAGATCAGTAGTGACCGCAATTTCATCCTAACAAGCAATTAATGCAGAATCTGCCTAGTATGTCTCAAGGATTTGGACATAGTTTATTTGTAACGTCTCTTTGGAGGTTATTATCTATAAATACACAACCAAATGGACTTGAATGCAAAAGGATAACCATTTGATATGTGCCAAAACTCGTGCTAAGTTAATTCTCATCTTTAACTCTTTATTTCCTTGTATATAATTTGGTGTGAGCTTTAAACACCTTTTGGGTTGGGTTTGAGAGTTAGCTCTTGTTTAGAAAACTCTTGTATAGGTTTTAGTGTAAGCCTTGAAAACACTTGTAAGAGATTTTTGTATGAGCCTAGAAAACACAAGTTGTAAGATTTGGTGTGAGTATAAACACTAAGTTGAGTGTGAGCTTGTAAAACACAAGTGATTGAGTGAAATACCCAATTAGTGAATCGAGGAGTGAATATAGGGTTGGTTAATACCCGAACCACTATAAAACTCTTGTGTTCATTCTTCTCCTATCCCTTTCTCTAATCTTTCATTTTTGTGAGTTTCCTCCAAATCTAAAGTTCAAATTAGCCACTAATTCAATCCCCTCTTCTTGGTGCACTAGGGCCAACATAGTGGTTCATGATAGAGGTGGTAGAAGCAGCCGGTTGTAGATGAGACAGAGTGGTAGATGTCAACACCCTCTATTTTTACAATACAAATTGAGTAAAAACGTATGGAAGAACATGAACAGTCGTCATGCATTTGCGATTTGCTTACCAAGAGCCCACCAATCAATAGCACTACTATGGCCTGTGCCTGTGATTATTTCCTGAAACCAAAGAAAACCATGAGAGCTCTTTTTCGTACATAAAGATCTTACATGATGGATGCTATGTTTTTTAGTGCAATAATTCTTAAGTACACATATTGATAATACGTCAAGATCAAGAATATGATGAATTATTCTAAAATCATAAAAATAAATAAAGACAATTCACTGAAACATAGTGTTGAAAAAAGAAAAAGAAAAAAAAAAAAAAAGAGGGAAAGACATTTATTCTTCATCATGAGCACAGGCATGAAATTTATTAGGCCAATATAACCTAAATCTAAGCAGCCAACAAATAGAGTAGAGTCGTACAACAATCAGAATCTGTAACATTCCAATCCAGAAACATGGCATTCTACTAAATCTGTTCTGCAGAGTTTCCTGAGTATTCTAAAATATTCTAGAATTTCAAACTTCACAGATAATTCATTAAAAATGAACATATTTCAAGCAAACAAAGGACTAAACATGAAATGCAAATAAAAATTCACCATACAGGGGCAATGTATTCTTCAGTTCCAACAAAAGAATTTGATTGTGTTACTGGTTCTTCAACAAAAGGTCGTCAGCAGTTGACTTCTAGACCTTCTTGGATTCTTTGGTGGTGGGTGCTTTATTATCTACGTATGCAACATATTTTACAAAAAATTAGACATGTTAAAACAGCTATTACTCCAAAAAAGTTAATTCTAGGAAACTTCTAAGATTGTGATCCATATATTTCCCCACAGCATGAGATGAATACCGCATGGTCAAAGAGAGGCAGGAAAATATTTTTTAGTATTTTGGTCAAGGAATAAATGAATCAAAGATTTACATGGATAGTTGGGGTATTTTTTTCAAGGAGCAAAATGAATCAAAGATTCACAACTTGGAAGAACAAGAGGAAGAAAATGGTTGACCTTTAATACTACAATCTGTGTCCCAATGTAATGTAACTTTTATAATGAATGTATGTGCATACCAGAAAGAAGCACCTTGAAGTGATTAATACTGACACTCCCACACCCACCACCAAAACAATGAAAAAAAATAAAAATAAAAATAAAAACCTTCCCTTCTATTCTTTCAAACTGTGATCAGAGCATAGCTTTCACTTTTATGGTAGAATCCATAGTCAGGAAGCCAAAGCCAAAAATGTACACATTGAATATTATGATTCTGGAACAAGAAGAGAATGGCTTACTTGTGGTTTACAGGATGCCATAAATGATAAATCAAAATCAGTTAAAACGACATGCCCATCCTTCTGGAGTAAAATATTTTCTGGCTTTAGGTCACGATAAATGATTCCTGATTAGATTTACAAAAAAGCTAAGTAAGCAGACAGCAAAAGGAAAAAACAAAAAAAACAAAAAGATTAACAAGATTTTAAAAAAAAAAAAAAAAGAGACGCACTTTAAACTAATTGTTCAAAAAATAAGGTAGATTTGGGTAGTCTATATTATAGTTGGCCTGAACATAATGAAATTGTCACCTTATATCTTGATTGAAGTTGTATTTTATAGTACTTTCCCATGTATATTAAAGCTAATCCAAGAACTCCAACATATAATCATTTTATAATTTGGCCTTTCTATACTTTCTAAGTTTGTATATATTATGTGTCTGTGTAGTACATTTGCAGAAGCAAAGTAGTCAAACATACCATTTCAATATCACAAAACAACATAATCCAACATAGCAAGGACTCAAGGTCTTGATGTTGGCCTACTAGGCCAAGACCTCATTGGCATATATTATATCTTGATTGAAGTCGTATTTTATAGTACTGTTTTTCCCATGTTTATTAGAGCTACTCCAAGGGCCCTCCAACATATAATCATTTTATAATTGTTGTTTCCATACTTTCCAAGTTTTCTATCAGAGAATTATTTTCTATGCCACATTTTATCCTGTGATGCTGCATGACATTTATGGACAATGCATAGAAGCATTTCAGACATGTGTCAGCTTGTGGAAGTCTGCTCACTTTTGTTTTCTTGTTGCAATGAAGGAATAATTAACTCCAATTAAATAGGATTTGTGAATGTTATATGATTCTAATACCTATACATAGATTCTCACACTTTGCAAAAGGGCTTTCGTTTTTAACTTCGTGGTCTTTCTCCAATCATGAGAAGATAAAAGGAAACTAAAAGATGGATGGACGACAAGCCAAAGGTGATTAAGGTATACGTTTTCAGTTTCTAAAAGTACCTAAACAGTGAAGATATTCCAAGCTGATGACAACCTCTGCTGCGTAGAACCTGAAGATGTAGCTACAATTAATAACAAAGTATAAAGATTAAACTTATACGCAACATTGATGCAAAAGGCTATTTTTAATTGTTGACTGATCCTCTCAAGAACTTACAAATAAAAAAATTTCTCTTCAGTATGAGATGCATAAAAATCTTTACTTAAAAATGTTTAGACCAGCCTCTTGGCTTTTTTATCCCCTTTTTCTTTAAAGTTCACTCTAAGAAAATCTCAGTTCCTCTTAACCCAAAACTCTAAGATAATGTTTTGTAGGATGTAATGGAATGTAATCGAATAAAACTTAATGAACTATTAAACTAAAATTTCTTTTGTTACTTTACATTACATCCAACCAAACATTACCGAAATATCTTCAAACGGTATCATCATATTGATGATAAAATATATTAAAAATTCAAATTTCAATGCAGGCCAATTGTGGGTGCATGATATCAGAAAAAAGACACTGTAGAATAGAAAACTAGAGAAGACCTTCAATTCTAAGGGGAAGTGGTGCCAAATCTAAGAATGCAGGTAAGACATCATGCACCTTTAGGTCTGTTAAAAAACCCAACCTTTAATCCTAATATATTTCTAACGTAATGCAATTGAGTGAAAAGTGAGAGTTTCAGGTTCCCAGAGCAACAGTATAATAACATTCTGGGAATAGTAATTTAAAGAATCACTTTGGCACAACAAAATATCAGAGCTGCAAACTTGGAGTACCTTGCAGATTCCTCCTTAAAAAATTTCATAGGCTGCTTGTCAAGTAACGCAAATAGCTCTCCACCAGGGCAAAAGTCTGTTATCAGACAAACATGTGTAGAAGTCTGAAGAGATAAAGAACTATCAGTATATTGGTCAATCAGTTATTTCCACCAAAAATAAATAATGGATTATGTATTTTGACAATAAATATGGCAAACTAATGATTTAACAAGAATAGTGTCAGAATCTATAGATTATAAATTAGATACTTGAAACAAAGTGAACATCAGGCATTTGCAGTTTTAAACGAATGTAAAGATCTTGTGCATTCCAGTTCTTTCCTTACTTCTAACAACTTCAGAAATGCACATTTAAAAAAAATGTGCACAAACATATATAAATATATGAAAAGCTTTGAATCCCAGAAAACTTAGGCAAGAGGTCTTTTCTTTTCTCCACACTTCTTGCTATCACCCGAAAGTAAATACTAAAATCCATCAAACATTTGGTATTCTACTCAGAAATGAAAATTATCAACTGAAACTTATTAAATATGATGATAATGTGGAATTTTCAAGCCAAATAACTTTTTCATTTACGATAATGTCAAACAACATAAAGTATGAGTATAATGCTGGAATGAGCTCAATCATTTGCAGTTCTAAAATACTGAAATATCCACCCATTGCCACTGTCAAAGGCATGGGCGAACACAAAATTTAAAGTGAGTGGGGGCTACTGATATAACTAATAAAATACAAAATATACATAAAGAAAAAATAAATTATAAATTTTTTTATAGTAATAATAATACATTTTCAGATGCCGTATTCTGAAATCTTTGAATGATATCTCCAATATCAATAGAATTTATTACATCTTTCTCAATATATATAACTAAAAAAATCATTTATCAAACTCAGCAGAAAGCTTATTTAAATTAACTTTTAAATTGAGAATAACACTTGGTGACCTTGAATAATATACTCTATTGATTAATGAAGGTTTATAGTTGAAAAATTTTAATTACCGTTAACAATTTCAAAATATTTCTCATTTTGAAATAATAAATTTTAACTCTTAATTAATATTTTTTAGTTTCACCAATCAATGACATAAAATTAATAAGAAAAAGTATTGAAAAAATTACCTATTAATTTAGCGATGGACACAAAATACTCATTATTGCTAAAGTGTGTATATATACATAACAAAATCTAGGGTAAAATCTAATTTTGTTTAAAAAAAAAAAGTCAAGATCTTAGTGTGGGCTTCAGGCCCCACTCGGCCCCACTTGTGTTTGCCCATGGTCTAGTGGTTAGATATCTGCAGGTAGTTAGGGTTCAAGCTCCTAATTCTCCTACTCCTCATTAGGTCAATTTTATTGGATACATCCTTCTAGCACAATCAACTGGGTTTGTCCATACAATCAACATGGGAATTCCATATAAATTTGAATCCTACTACAAATTTGAATATATAGAAACACATTCACTTCATGAGAAACTATAGAAACACATATTTGTCATAAGAAACTATGTACAATCCAATGAGAAGAGAAGGATAAAGAGAAGAGGAAAGAAAAAGAGCTAAGAATAATCTAACATAAAAAGCAGAATACCTGAAAGGAAGTGTAGAGTGTGGGAAGAAAAGGATGATCTAGAAGAGAAATGATTACCCTCTCTATGCATGCTCGGTGTACCTGTAGAAAAATATGGTGAATGTAATTAAATTTTCTTTTTTTTTTTTTTAAGGAAAACAATTAAATTAATTTTATGTCATCAGTTTCAGTCATGAGTTATTTCCTTAGTATGGGGAAGTCTCTACTTTCATATTTTCTGCACAGCTCTTTGAAATTTAGGGTCTCACTTGGTTCAAAAATCTCTACTTTCCAGGAAGAAGTCACATTTCCAGGAAAGTTATTTTCTAGAAACTTGTGTATTTTTGTGTTTGGTTTATTAATTTTCTTTGAGAAGTGCACTAATTTTTTGTTTGAATTATTTATCAATTTCTAAAGAAATGCTTTTAAAGGTACAATAATATTCTTATCATAAGTATTTTAAAGGTACAATAATATTCTTATCATAAGTATTTAGGAAAATATCTATAAGATATTTTAGATAATTCAACCAACTTTCCTTGAAGAAGTTTAACTTAACAAGGCTTAGAAAAGTACTTTCTTAGTTTTGAGGAAGTTATGCGCTTTAAAAAAATAATAATAAATTTCCTTTTAACTTTGAACTTCCTTCCTACCAACCATCAAGGTTATATAATTTCTGGGAAATTGAACTTCCCTGACAAACTCTCTTCATACCAAACAAAACCTAAGTCAAGTTTAGAGGTACCTCAAAGCTAATATGTACTGCACAAATCCTTAATACAATGATTTTTCATGCATAGTAAGAAAACAAGGCTATAATTTTTAATTTTTAAGCTATTTTGGCTGTGATTGAGATTCAAAATTATGACTATTTAACTCTAACTTTAAATCAAAGGTTCATTGTTATGAAAAACAGGATATGTAAGATAAAAGGACTGGACTATTATCTTTTATTATTTATTTAAAGAAAGAATAAAAAAGAGAGTAAATTTTGTTCTTTCACTCATTCTTTATCATTATAACTAGCATTGCTAATTAAACTATTACAATACAAAGTAACAACGCTAGGTAATAATGATTTGGAAAATGGTAGGTATAGTTAGGAGTGATAGGAATAGTTTTGTAGGTCTTAGGCTGCGTTATATATTTTTTTTCTTGATATCAAACCGGAAAATTGATCATATAGATAAAAAAAGTGAATAAAAATATTACAAAAAGTGAATAAATAATACTAATATTGGGTATTTAAAAAATTAAAATAAAACACAATCTAGTTTATTTATTGTGACTATCAGGGTTGCATTTAGATATTCAGAATAGAAAAGTGCAAACACAGAAAGTTAATGAAAGTAATTCTGACATTGATTCAAACAGATACAGAAAATGAATACAAACTGATAAAATTCTATAATTTTTTTTTTTTTTTGTAAAAGTAGCCAAATGCTGCCGTTGGAGCAACATTACTGTAGGTACAGTGAGGTGTTATACCTATCATCACTTAAAGCCTTGTTACTATTTTAAAAACTGCTTCTATTCAATCTAAAAAGAAAGAATGCAAGCTAGTGTGGTGTTTGTGGCGACTGCAGCATCTAGTCCATTAATTTGTGAGCCCACCATAAATGCGAACTTAACTACAACTAGCATTTTCCTTCTGAAAATACAATAATAATGAGAATGAACTGCATTGTCAAGGTTTATTTATGGAACTACATTTGATTTCAAGATTTCCTTTTTGGGTATATTTATGGAACTGCATTGTCAAGGTTTGAACATTTAACATTCTGTGGTACAAGACAGGTAATCATTGAATTATTAGCTCAATGGCAAAAGTTTATTCTTTGGCTAAAAATACACTAATAATATTTTTGTCATTGAACTGAATAAAACAAAAAGAAAACCATAAAAAATAGGATTATAAAGTTCAGATTTTTAAGCAATCCGAATCCATTGATCCTACAAGAGGGAGAAGGAATCACCATGCACATTATGCCCAACCTTAGAGAAGAATTTGTAATTTTCCCAAGAAAATATGTCGAATATCCATACATAGCAAAAATGTAAGTAGAAAATACTTCTAGGAACAAGCTCAAAAACAAGTAGTCAAAAAGATCAAAGCTGAGGCTGACTTTAAGGCAGGCACACATCAATGATATAGGGCAAGACTATCAAATGAATGTGACTAGGAAAAAAAGCAAAATCTGGTTATGTTCAGACCTTGTTACAGAATCATAGATTTTTCCATTGCCTTCATAGCATACAGTTGGCCTGTACCTTTCAGTTCCACCAAATGAACACTGCAATTGGTACAAGAATGACGAAAATGAAAGATAAATCTTAAACCCTAAAATCACACTCAAGATGAATGAGTTCAAGAGAATGGCAGCACAAGAATAAGAACCTAACAGTCATGGAAGAAACGTTTAAAAAAGAAAAACAATACTAGTCAAATTTTCTTCTGCCATCTATTGTCAATCTACATAAGCTACCATAAAAATTATGTTAACTAAAAGGCTCTTATGCAGTTGAAATGATTCAAGAGAAGCACCTGGAAATAAGGAGATAATGTAGGCTACACAGTGAACAATGGAGGTTGTTGTATGTCCTCATTTGTGTTAATTTTTTCCAATTCATAAGCTTCATCATACAAACTCCAGGCTTTTGATGTCAAGGAAACTATTATTCTGAATTTCTCACTGTTGGTAACAGAAACTACTCTAGCTAGCATTTCAGTATGAGGGCACATGAAAACTGGTTTAAGAGGTCTCACACTAATATGTTGTTAATGCCATCTGTTTTAAATTGATGCTGAGATCTCTCAATGTGTAGTTCTGCCAGAGATAATAAGAAGCCAGCCTCTCCCATCTGCTTTGTTACAGTGAAGGTGTTACTCTTAATCCTAGTGTTATGGGAATTAGGTTGAGGGTGTTAACTTGAAGGCTAGAGATAAAGCTCAGTGGTGCCACCCATTAGATTTCTACCTTTTCTTTGACGTCCCTATCTGCTTTGTGTTCTACCACAAATAGCAAAATAAGGCTAGTTGCAGGATTAATTTAGGTTTCCTCTGGCACCATTACAAGAAAATCCAACACTATATGCATGCAAACACTAACTCTTATGATGTTTCACAGGCATAGGGAATGTAACCACATAAAAAGGGGAGAATTCACACCAGTAATAGAATGGAAGTCATAAACAGTTACACTTTAAAGAACAGAAACAGCCAATGCCTGTCAAATATTTGTGTAGAAAGTGTCATAATACCTGCCAGTATCACCACAACCTAAGGGTTTTATGGGCTTGAAATGTCGTAACCCTATTTTTTCACCATGGGAAGTAATCTGCAAAGACGACAGTGAACCTCAATATCAAAATAAAAGGAGATTTATTAGTTAAGAAAAAAAGCACAAGAACTCAAACGAAAATAAGCATTTTGTAATTCTAAACAGCTTTATCATATATTTTTCTACCTTTTATAGCCCTTCAGCCTTAGACCAAAATCTACAGTATGCCATAAAAGGATGCAAACTAGCATATTCAACATCCATAGTATTAATTAATGAGTTTTTTTTTTAAACCAAATTAGTAACTCATGCTACCAAATTAGAGCAATACGCTTTAATAAGGAAGCTAAGAATAGAACCAATACAACATGCTTTAACAAACTAGAAAAAATGCAAAAATAATGTGTCTTATGATATAGAATAGAACCATAACTTGAAAGTGCTTATTAGTGAAAGGTCTAATTTAGTTGTTTGAAAAGGTTCAATCAGTGTACTTGTGAATCAATGTCTTAATTAAAAGTTTTACCCTAAAAAATTTATGGTGGCAATAAAATATAAATTTGGTAAGCATAAAAGCAGCTGGCACTACAGTGTGATATGCTGGAATAGTTAACTTCAATGACTAGCACCTTTTGTATTGCTATCCAAGCAGGACTGTCCCTTTTGTGAGGCCGTGGAAAGACAGGCTGAGAATGAATTGCCCACAAATCTTCTGGTTTCTGAAAAATAGCATTTTATATAAGTTACAAGGGCTGTATGCAGTCCAATTCCTTAAAATTATTACTTGAATACAAAACTAAAGAATATATGAACTATTTTTGTGAACAATAGTACTGTCACACACACACACAGATATATATATATATATATCAAAACAGGCATTTGTACATGGCTATTCAACATTATGAACCTCATAAACAAACTGAAAATTTTCATTGATCAGGAAAGAATACAGCCACCACTTCAACTGAACTTTGTTTTTTCAAAAAAGAAAACAAAAAAGAAAAAAGACTTGTAGAAGTATGCACACTGAAAGTTGATATATACATCCATGAACATGAGGATTTTCTGTGTGGCGCACAAACTAAGGTTCCTGTAAGTTTCTATCTGAATTTCAGCAAGTAAATTCTGAAGTCTATAAAATTGAAACATTTTAAACATCGTTATTTCATTTATTTTGTTTGGAGTTGCTAGCCATCAATTTTCAGTGACCATGCTGTTCGTTATGATATCCTTGTAAATAGTCCCTGTATCATCAAAATGTTGACAGCTCAAAATGGCCAAAAGAAGAGAGTTATCATTTCTTGGAAGAATAAAGTGACAGCAATGAATTATCAGTCCCAACTTAGAGTGAAAAGAGTACCTTACCGAGTTCGCGTCAAGAAGTTCTCGAACAGCTTCATCAACATTTTCTGCTGTAGCTTTAACCTGACGAACAACCAAATGTTATTTCAACTCCAAAAATAAATTTGTGATGTTTAAATTCAAAACTGAAATATTGAAGTTAAAGAATCTACATGACAAGGCCTCAAGTTCTAACAGTATCAAGTGACAAAATCTTCTCCTTTGATGAGTCCTACTACATCAAATTCTTAAAACTCTCAAATATCTAAAAATGTCATTGTGGCTTATGATTTGGATTTTGTTAGGACAGCTGCTTGGATTTCCCTATGTTTTCTTTGTTTATACAGTGATAATGGAGCAGTTCTGTATATCATTGGTTGGGGTGGGCATTCGGTTCGAACTGAACAGAATTGAAAAAATTGAAAATCGAATTTTAAAAATATAAATGAAACTGAACTAAATAAATTTACAAACCAAACCAAATTGATCTGGTTTTGTTTCATTATGGTTCAATTTGGTTTAAATCATTTTTTTTAAAAAAATATTTTATAATATTCTAACATATATAATAATTTTATAATATTTTAATATAAATAATAATTTTTTGAATAGATTTTAATCATCTTGACTTGATTTAATATAGGTTCAACCTAATTTAATTTAATTTGAACAAAATTCGATTGGTTCTATTTAATTGAAAATTTTTAAAAAGCAACTAAATTGAACCAAACTAAAATTATTTTTAAACCAAATTGAATGAATCAAACCGATTCAATTCGGTTAATTTTTTCAGTTTTCACCCAATGGTGCCAACTCCTAGTCCTTGGTGCGCACAAATATCTAATCCTAATTTCAGCTGCTTATTCAACTATTTAGCTAGTAATCCACTTAACAGAAATTCTGGTATCTGACGACAAAAAAAAATCAAGGATGGAGAAATTACATACCAACTTAGCACTCTGTAGCTCCGTTTGCTCAGATAGACGATTTCGCAATGGTTCCACATGATCACTTCCATCCAGTTGAACACCAATGAAATATTGAAGTTCACCCTAAACAGGCAACAAGGGCTTTGTTAGAATACATTAAATGAGAAGATGCAGTAAAGTTAATTTGAAAATGGAGATAATTTTCTAGTTTTACAAACAGCCACCTGCTGGTCACGCATAGGTTGCAAGTGGAACAAGTTCCAAAATTTCTTTCCTGCAAGCCATGAAATCGTAGAAATTCATAATCCCAATAACTTTCAAAGTAAGCCTCATGGAATCTTAAAATAAATTAAATCTTTAATTAAATTTGTAATTATATTCAAAACTTTTAATTTTATCATTTGAAGGAATAAATTATTAAAGCAATAGTTTTATATGGATGTAACTGTCACATAGGCAAAATATATTCATTATAATTTAATATCGTATGACGTCATTAAAATGAATTCAATCTAATATAATTATAATTTTATTATATAATTATCGTATCAGCATATAATTTATTTTTAATTTTAATTTTGATTTAAAATATAATTGATACAATATTTTCAAATTAAAGTATAATTGATAGAATGGCAGATATTAAATACAATTATAAGTTTGATTAAAGATTTGAGTTTTTTTCAGTAATAATAATAATATATGATGAACTTCCAATTTTTTTTCTTTTAATAGCTTTTGAGGTAAAATTAGTTAATAAAGAGTAGTTTGTAGCTCATACTATAGTTTGCATCATAGGAAATTCAAAATCTCACAATTACCACTTTTGGTGTAGTTGATCAACTGAACAGTGATTTCCTTCTGTTCTCTGATAGCATCTCTTATCTTTGAGACGGTTGCTTGATCTGTTTCAGGTCCTTGAAGAAACCTATACAATTGATAAAGCAAATTAGAACACTACAAGAATGCTGATAGCAGTACTTTTATGGCATATTTGGTCACATCAAGGAATAAAAAATGAAATTCTATTCTAAACCAAATATTTTAGAATCTATATTTTTATTTGATATATTTATATAATATAAATAATAATGAGACGTTTTAAATTTTGAAATCTTATTCTTAAATTTTTTAAATAAATTAATATACCAAATACAAAAATAATATTAAAATATTATTTATTTCCATTTCTTGGTATACTAGCAAAAAGAAAATGTAAATACTAGCAACAGTTTATTACTTTGGCATTATGTGATTCAACCGACTAGGAATGCAAGAAATCAAACTAAGTCAATGAAATCAAGTGCAAGTTCAAAAGGTTCAACTTCACAACTTTAACTCAAAGATCTTGAGGCTGACTTGGATGATTATGCGATTGATATTGAAGGATATGCATGTGGTTATGATAACCTAAGTGTTCAGGATTTACGCGAATAGTCAAATAGTGATATTTAGTTTTATTCTATTTCTATCTTTAGTTTTAAGTATTAGATTCTTGAATAATTTTATAGATTTTTTTTTAATATTATATGTTAGAGTTTTATTTCTCGTAACTTTTTACAAGTTTTGATTATTATTGAATTTAGGTTTGTTGAAGATTTATGTTTTTGGCATATATATTTTTAATTGTTTCTTTTTAGGATTTTGCGCCTTGCTTTATTCAGGGGAACGTTTTTTTTACACTTTGCGCTTCAAGGCAATGGAAAAGCATATCACCTTGAGTCCGCCTTTTGTTTTTAACTACACTGAATTTCATGGGGGCACCTTCCTTAGTGATTTACATAGGGTTTAGAGAAAGAAATTCTTAATTCATAAATAACTTATCCAGGAAATCGATAATGGATGAAATTTATGGAAAGTGTGACTTGACATTGAAACTAGAAAAGTTCTAGTACTAATAGAAGCAAGAATAGACACATAAAAAATAAGAATAATAATAATAATAATAATAATAATAAAAGAACACTAGCATTACCTGAGACCAGGGTTAGCTTAAGGCTGATAAATGGGAAGTAAATGGAGAAATAGTGCAGAGTCACAAAAAGAAGACATAAAAGCGGTAAATTCTGTACCGACAGTTTCTTCCCAAGATTTCTTCACGTGTATATTCTGTTAGTTCAAGAAAGCTATCGGATGCAAATATCTGCAGAGAAAGAACCAACTAATGTAATCTGCATCTTCACAAATTGCGAGTTTCCTAGCATTAAAGTTGATACTAATACTGAGTACATATTTTATGCTCACATAAAAGAGAACTGAACTCTAGTTGATAATAATTTGAATATAAATGTCAACGTTGTTCATAACTTCAATCAATAAAACCTTCTGTGCACTAGTGTACTTAATGTTCAGACACAAGAAGCGTACAAGGATACATGCAAGGAACAAGCAGGCTGTGACAAGAGCTAATCATATGAGGTAAAAAGAGTTTTAAGGCCATGAAAGGGCGTAAAAATCCACCCTCACAAGCTAATCCATTGGAGATGAGTAGATTTAGTGGGTTAGAATGAAGAAAGCCTCGGTTCTTAGGCATCTAGCATGAGAGCAAGAAGGCCTTCCCAGAAAACTAAGGGGCATATTCCTGTGCTCGCACAAAGTGTATGTTTCTAAGCAAGAAGCAATGGGCTGTGAGACAAAGTATACAATTAAGCCAAACTAGTCATGAAAATATGACTTACAATAGGATTATCAGGAAGTCTAGGATCTGTAATCACAAAATTCTTTTCAATGCGTTCCAATGTCGTTGCTAAATCAATTGCTTGGCGTATGTCCCTCTCTCTTTCAGCACGGTCCCAAGTGTTGGAATGTTTTTTCTCTTTGGTCATCAAAACCTCTGGTTCAACACTTGGTGGAGGTGCTTCACGCTTTCCTGCATAACTTAAAGACCTTGGTTTGAACCTGCAAGAGAATTATCACAGAGCTTATGTAAACATCTTTTACTAGAACTTCCCTTAAGCCATTCTGGAACGAGATTCTTTATTGAAGCCATGGAATTTTCTTTTTTAATTAGTTTCCTATTTAAAACTTTCAAGGACTCAAAATGTGAGGTTGGAAGAGTTGATAACTGAATAGATTAAACGAATTATATACTAGTCACAAAATCTGAATGTTGTTGACAAAGGTAAGAGGAAAAATGGAAATGAAAAGATAAACTGACCCCATCAAGAAAATACGACTTGATTTTCTAGTTTTCTTCACAGCATCCAACTGAGGAGTTTGTCCACCAGGTGTACTGCGACTGATGGTATCAAAGTCAACAGATTTAGGCAGAACATAATCAAGGTTGTCGGATATGTCATGGCTTATAGCTCGAATGTGAGATTTGGGATTTTTGAGAGTTTGAACGACCTCCGTAATAGAATCTATAGCCTTGTCCTTCTGACGAGCTGATCAAGATGAAAGGCAGTTGACAAGCAATAAATGGAGAAGCTAGAAATATGAAATCTTAAAAATGTCTAAAAAGCAGAAAACCAAAACTAACATGCATGCTGCTATACCATCATAGCGGATTAAAGATCTTGGCAATCCATTAGGGCGTAAAACATTGTTGTTAATACCTTCAGTATATTTGCTGACTTCCACCTGCATTCTGTATTTTGACAAAGATAATAGATTAGGAATTCAGTTGACAATAAATTTTACTAACACAAGAAGTAACTAACCCAATGAATTTTTATAGCATCGCCACGTTCATTCTTGACAGGGGTGACAGTGAGAAGATTCCAGAAAGGAGTTCCATCTTTCTTGTAGTTAAGGAGCCTACCACAGTAGCTTTTCCCATTCTTCACTGCATCTCGTATCTTTGCCACTTCATTCATATCTGTTTATGGACCTTGGAGAAACCGACTGACAACACAAAATACTTATTCTCTGTAATGTACTTAGCTGGCTACGGAATAAGAAAGACAGTGTCACAGTACTACTACCAGCAGTGGCTACAGAAGCAAAATTATGCAACTTATCAGTTCCTTCCTATAACCTCCTTTGAAGAATAGCCAGTCATGGTAAAAAACCCACTGCTGGCATACATTATTGGGCAGTCTGGCTTGGTTGCATCAGACACGACAAATGTTTGCTGCAGTGTTGCCAGAGCATCTTTCAACTCCTGTGATACCCTGGGAAATAATCCTGCTTCTGCTTCCTCTGATGTCCTTGTTGACTCTGCAAATCTCTCTAATGAGTTTTTGCTTGTATCTCTATCTCCAGTGGACATTTTTATTGCTTTGAAACTTCCTTCCCCCACATCTGACTTAACAACAAGGCCCCATTCTGCAGTCCTTTCTGCTATCCTTGTTGCTGTTAATATTTTCTTGGAAGAAGACTGTTCATTGAAATTCTTGAAGCTCCAATCATCTGCTGGTGCAATGTTAACAACGTCAGATTCCGTTATTACATCTTTAGAAGTGAGCATGGACTTACTGGCACCCTCTCCTCCAAATGCCATCCACTTGTTCACAGGCTCCCTGCTGCCGCTAGATTCTTCTACCTGGACTTGTGTATCGAAACCGTAATTACTAGTTCGGATAGGCTGTCCATCATTAGCATTACTTGTTGCTGGATCAAACACATCAGTTGATTTCCTCTCTTCTTTGTAAATGGATTGATCATTTGCAGATGATGTTGAGGCACTATGATTAGAATCAACTTGGTCCATTGCTGTCTTCTTCTCCATTTTCAACCCTTCTTACTGCAGATAGATAAGACCAAAAATCACTCCAAGACTAAAAACAAGGTTGTTTAACAAGAATGGAATTTGATTGCAATCTATATGACTTATGCCATCCAACTAATTGCAGCAAGAATTCCTTCCTGAAATTGATTTTATTTATCTATAATGTTTCAACTTAAAGAAATATCAATCAAGAAGTAAAGATTATGTTGACAAAACTCTGACACTAAAATCCCAAAACACAAACACCCACATAGCTAAAACAGATCTTGCAGAAGAATGAAATAGTTTACGAAACTGGCAAATTCAATCAACTTTACATCCCTTTGAATTCAAGCATGATACAGTAACACAGATGTTAAGAAGTCTATCAGGTGCCAAGGCAGATGATGTATGTATTATTCAACAACCAATATATAGGAATGTGCAATATAAAACAGACAGAAAGCTAGAAAATGTATGCATGCTTACGGTTGAGATCAATCAATAAGAGTAGTTCAAGCTGGGAAATTGAAGGCATTGCTCATCCACTAGAATAACACTTGAACTGCAGTATTTGTGTCAAGTAAAATGGTCTCTCAACTGTTGGTTTAGATTATGTAAAAATAAATAAATAAATAAATCCGGTGATGGGAAGATAACGTTCGGGTTTCACCATAAATAGGAAGGCCTCAACAACTGTCCTATCCCATGTATGCATTATTCTCCAATCCAAAGGACAATTATTTGCCTTCATTAGTTTCTATCTTGGCCTTTGATTTATAGATGTTACATTTTCCTTCTTTATGGAAGCAATAACAACCGTTAGTTGATTTATTTTATCCAACTTTCTGAAGCTATAAGTTGTTATTAGCTATCTAAGGGGAAAAGGATCCTTTGTTTCAAACTTCTTTATTCATTCTTGACCTGAAGTATGAACACTTTCATTTTAATAACACTTATGAAGTATAAACACTTCAATTTTAATTATATTTTCGTGTCTTATTGTATTTTTCACTAATATAGCACTCAACATGCGAATTATGTATTAATGTTTTAAAAAAAAATTATTTTTCACATTTATATTATATCATGTTTGTGTTGTTGTTATCTATATTTATGCACAAAGGTGCTGACTTATATTGATTAGCAAGTTTTTTAGTCTCAAAACTATTTAGTGTGAAAAAGATTTTTATCTAATATATATAAAGATGCACTTATTTATAACCCATTTAGAAGCTCAAATTTCAAAAAAAAAATTAAGAGAATTGAATTAAATTTTAATGATTCTCTTATTTGAAATTTTATATTTAAAAGAATTAAATTTTTTATTTAAAAAAGAAAAATTTTGATGAGAATGTCAAATTAGGTTAAAAGGTAAAGGTTGTAGAATTTTTAAAAAAATAAAAGCTATAAGATTTTGAAAGAATTCATTTTAATTAAAATTTGGATAACATTACTTTAATAATTTTATAACTTAAATGATATTATACTTATTTTAAGTAAATAAACACATTTAAGGAAATAAAATAATTTTAATATACTATAAATTTATTTTAAATAATATAATATAATTAAATTTTATCAATTTAAGATTGATTCTAAATAAAAAAAATTATTATTAAAATGAGAAAATTATATATATATATATATATATATATATATATATATATATATATATATATATATATGTGAGTTTTGTTTTATAAAAAAGCACACTCAATATCTCAAAAGAGTTAGTATTTATTTAGTAGAGTTACTT